>OVBJ01000732.1:0-43751 GCA_900406535.1 Noccaea bulbosa | reverse complement strand
ATGGTCGACGTAAATCGTCGATGGAAAACGTCTGTTTTGTTGTAGTGAGTAGAGCCGGTTTACTTAGAAGATGGCACTCCTAAGGTAACAATCCCGCCTCATGTCTTGCTGAAAGGATTAGAGAATCAAAAGGAATATGTTTTAGGACAGTTCTTTCGATGTTCTCTTCCACCGGGTGGTCTAATCTATGCGGTTTTCAACAAGTTGTGGGGCAGAACTTGTAAAATCACAATTAGAAAACTCGGAGCTTCTAGCTACCTTTTCCATATCCCTGAAGAATCTACTAGGAACTGGGTTCTTCAAAGAGGATTATGGCATGTTGACGATTGTTTGATGTTTGTGGCTCCGTGGACACCGAAAGCATCTTTAGCAATCCCGAAGATAAAGACGATTCCCGTGTGGGTAACTCTCAAAAACATTCCAAGCATCTTGTACTCTATCTGTGGCATAAGTCATATAGCCTCGGGTTTGGGAGCTCCTATGGCGACACACAAACCTCGCTTGGATCCGATTTTCATGGTAGAAGCCAAAATCTTGGTTGAGGTGGAATTAAGTAAAGCTTTTCCACCGAGAATAGCTGCTGATGATAAGAACAGTTTTATTTGGATGGTTGATGTGGAATATGCTTGGTTGCCGTCAACTTGTAGTTGATGTGGTCAGCTAGGACATAAGGTCAGGCGCTGCTTACAAGTTCATAGTGAATCTCTCGTAGTTGCCACTGAGACTCACTCGAATGTGTTGGCTGCATCATCTGTTGTTGCAATCACGACACCTCCATTTGTTCCAACTAACACCACCACATTATCTCTTTCATGACAACACCTCCATTGAGTCTCCGTCTATGGGAACAACAAAGGCGAATTTGACTCCACCATTGCAATCGATGGTTTCCCAGGTTACTACGCATTCTCCAGAATTTTTCGGCGTGGAGGTAAATGCTTCTAACAGCCTTGTCAACTCAAGCAATGAATCAATTTATGTTGATCCAACCACAGATGATCTCATTTCGGTGGCTACAATCTCAATACTTGAGAGTATGGCTGTCTCTATAGCACATCCCCCTACAATTATCACCATCAACGACGCTATTGAGACTCCTATGGTGGAGTCTGCTCAGATTTTACCGGATATCGCTACTACTATTGCTCACGATCACTCTAATTTCCAAAAGAAAAGTACTTCATTAGTTGAGCCTGATTTGGGCTCTAACAAGTTTGCCTCCTTGGTCTCTCCCGACGAAGAAGAAGAGGATCCAGTGTATTTAGACGATGAGTTGGATTCATTGGATCGTACGGCACCTTTTGGGAAGAGAATCCTCAGAGATAGGTCGGTTAAACCATCAACAAAGGCAAAGGAGATGCATTGGCAATTCGTGGGTCGTGGACGTGGACACCGAGGACGTGGAAACCGAGGTGGACATGGCTAGAGATATCATATTCCTTTGCACTAAAAGCCAATCGAAGCGGAAGATTCAGTTGTTTGTGGTTCTTTTGTGTTCCCCAACTTTTTCTTTAGTTGCACTAGTTTTTCCAAAACTGTTTGCATCAGCTTTTAAAAATTCTGACTTCGGTCATAGCTGTAATCGTTATAAAAATTAATAAAATCTTTGGATTAAAAAAAAAAAATAAAAAAAAAAATAAAAAGAAGAGGATCTAAAAAACATGAAGAAGAAGAGAGGTTAGTTCTAGTCCGGGCTAAAAAGTAGTCCACATGTTAATATATGACGTTTATGTTAGTTCTAATCCCGGGCTAAAAAGTAGTCCACAAATTAATATGATGTTTAGTATAATCCAGACTAAAAAAAAATACTAGTTCACAAATTAATATGATGTCTATGAGTACGTAAAAATGAGAGATTGGTAAAGAAAGCCTTCTTAAAGGGGATGGGGATGGGAATTCTCGGGGCAAGACACAATTGTAGAGAGAAGAGAGAAAATTATCTCCTCTAGATTATCTATTTTTGAGAAAATATGGTGGATCTCTTGAAAGTATTGTAGATAATGAAGTTAAAAACTGTTATATTGTATAACTTATTTTGGAGTCCATCCTCTTATAGTTAGGTGCATCACAGCGCATTGGACATAAGAGTCTCGTAAAAATGATTTGTTTTGCTCCTCAAAACAAAAATTCTAGCGTTTAGTTAAAGTTATTTATTTCACCTATTTGTCAGATTGTCACGTCTTAATTTACACTTTTTAGCTTGTACATGAGGCGAAATATTAGTATTTAGCAAATGTAATATCCAGAATAGTGGAGGATCGTAAAGCATATGAAGTTAACAGAAGGTATCGCTTGTGGAGGTAATGATCTCTCTTAGCATTCTCAAGCATTAGTCAGCCTTTTTGTTCAAAATTAGTTGAATTTCAGTTTTTTTTAAAAAACTATTTCACTGATTTTTCTACTTGTTTGATTCCACGATAGAATAAGTTATGAACCGATTGTCTCGCTAAAGGGATACATCATACATGCGTACAAAGTTTTAAATTTTTTTCATGTACGCAATTTGATGTCGGATCGGCTTCTTCATGAGGTAATCTTGTTCACACCAAAATTTTTGATCAATAGAGTTTTACACGTTGGCTACAAGACCAGCCAAATCTCTAGTTTAACATGTATGTACATAAAGATGTGTCTTTGATCATTTTACTCTAAAACATGTTTTACAATTTGATATTTAACTATTATTCAATCATTTTCATGTATCAAAATCTATATTTTTATAAACTGTGAATTTGTATTCATAACTAACATGGATTAAACTGCAAAGTACATAATTGACAAACAAGTGAGTAGTAGTACTACAATCACAGAATTGGGAGACAACAATTGCGAAGGAGGGATGGAGATGTGGTTTGGAAATCACTAAAACATTTTGCTGTAAGTTGTCTAAAAGTTTATTAAACTCCAAATCTAGAATCATTCATTGTAAAACAGCTTTTTAATTTTTATTATTTTCTCATCATAATTTTAAATTTTCTATCTACTGCAAAAATTATTCCTCACAAAGTAAATGGCAAATAAATATGGACTTGGGCTTGTAAGACAAGTGGACTTGGAAAGTGTTTTCATTTCCATCTGTGGAAAACGTAAGAGATATATAAAGATTGAAGCTTTACCCAAATCTTTTCTTCGTTCCCCTAAAAAAACCCAAAAGGAACAATCTTTTTTTATAGAAATTCACGGAGATGATCAACAGAAAACAAATAGATTGGAAAGTCCCTTCCTTTTCTTCTCTCTGATATTCCACCGCAAATATCACAATCTCTCTCTCTCTCTCTGTTTTCTCTCTTTTGGTCCAACTTGTGAGTCCCAAAGTCTGGTAATTTTTCCCCTGAAAACCATCATCCATGTAATTTTTTGGTGATAAATTATGGGTCTCTTCTGATCCATCTTTCTATATGTTGATGATCCACGATCAATGATCGACGATCACGATCCCCAGGAACAGAGAATTTGATTTTGTGTTTTTTTTTTTTTTCCTGACTGATGGCTTATTATTTATTATAGCAAATGATTATCCTTTGGTGTTGATGATTCTGATCTGGGTTTGTCTAACTATAAACTGCTCATGTGTTTGATGATCTCGTTTTTACGGACTACAATTTTCGATCTTTGATGATCTCCTTTTTGTGATCTTATTGGCTATGCATAAAAAAAAACAGCATTTCTCTCTGGAAATTCCATCGCTCTGTCACGGTTCTGTGTTCATCATCACTTCTTAGCATCAAAGGTAGTTCCTTTATTACTATATTGTATGTATGTATATTAAAAAGAAAAAAACTGAAAATTTGGTTCTTAGGGAGTCTAGATTCATAGGAACTGAACAATGTAGTAGTTTAATAATGGTTTTGATGATATTCAGTGAGTTGTGTATAAACATTTTGGGCTAGCTCTGCAAAAACCTGAGCAGTGCCCAACAATGGATGCTACAACATCAAATGGCATTAGCCCTGCTACGTTACAACTCCATAGCATCATCCCGGAGAAGAATCCGATCTCCGCGGCTATGGAGATGCCGTTTCCTTCATATCTCTGTCGAAAACGACAGTGCTTGGGGAATTCTGCTCCTGGGGACTTCTTCTTGGCTTCTTGTCCTTCCATTGTCCTTCACATCCTCACTACATGTGATTTGAGTCCTCGAGACCTTGCCAAACTCGAGGCAAGTGAAATGACGATATCTTCTTGTTCTTGATTCTGTCTTCTTGTCCACTGGTTCTGATTGGTTTCTATCTCCTTAGGCAACGTGCTCGTTCTTCAGGAAGCCGGCGAGTTTCTCTCCCGACTTCGAACTTTCCATCTCGGAAGTTGCGGCTCTCGACATATGCCAAAAGAGGGCGATATTTAAGCGCGCGGGAGAGGAAGAACGGGAAGAGATGAAAAGGAAATGCGGAGGCTCTTGGAAGCTTGTTCTAAAGTTCTTGAAAGCCGGTGAGTTAGGTTGCAGGAGGGAGAAATCTCAAGCACTTGCTGGTCCTGGTCATAGCATCGCCGTGACATCAAACGGCGCTGTCTACTCTTTCGGGTCTAACGGCTCTGGACAACTAGGCCAAGGAACCACTGAAGACACTTGGCAGCCTCGACCAGTCAGGTTAATTCAATCTCTCTGACGATTCAATTTGGCGTAACAGTCAAGAAAATGTCTGAGTAGTTGATCGGAGGTACATTGTGTTTGCAGATCGCTTAACGGTATCCGGATCATTCAGGCAGCTATTGGTGCTGATAGAACAATTTTAATCAGTGATGCTGGTGAAGTTTACGCCTTTGGTAAAGATTGTTTTAGCGAGGCCGGTTTAGAGGCTCAAGAAACTAAGGTTATCACAAGTCCTCAGCGGGTCAAGTCCCTGACGGAGATCTTTGTTGTTCAAGCTGCGATAGGAAACTACTTCACCGCGGTGTTGTCGAGAGAAGGCAGAGTCTATACGTTATCATGGGGGAAAGATGAGAGACTCGGTCACCAAACCGACCTTAACTGTGTGTTGCCTCAACCTTTGTTAGGCGCTTTAGAGAACATTCCCGTTGTGCAAATCTCTGCTGGCTTTTGCTATCTTCTTGCTCTTGCATATCAACCTACTGGAATGTGAGTCTCTGTAACGTTTCCGTTGTTCTTAACCTGATTTATATGTGTGTTGATGTGTTCTTGCTTTCTGTGTAGGTCTGTGTACTCTGTTGGATGTGGTTTAGGTGGGAAGCTTGGACATGGCTCTGCAACGAGTGAGAAACAGCCTCGGTTGATTGAGCAGTTTAGTGTTTTGAAGTTGGAACCGGTTATGGTCTCGGCAGGCACATGGCATGCTGCTGTAGTTGGGAGAGATGGGAGAGTCTGTACGTGGGGATGGGGACGGTTCGGCTGCTTAGGTCACGGAACGGAAGAGTTAGAGATGGCCCCTAAGGTCGTAGAAGGGTTAAAAGATGTTAAAGCCGTCCACGTCGCCGCTGGTGACTATGCAACCTTTGTTGTGTCTGATGATGGTCAGGTTTACTCGTTTGGCTGTGGCGAATCAGCCAATCTTGGTCAGGACGATGTAAGTCTTTTTGTTTTCTTGGTTTCTTGGTTTCTTGGTTTTCAGAGTTGAGAGTTATGGTTTCTTGATCTTGGAACTTAGCAGGGAGATGTGGATGAGATTACTTTGACACCGAAGCTGGTTTCGTCGTTGAAGGAGACGAAAGAGCGTGTGGTTCATGTGAGTTTGACAAACTCTGTGAAGTGGAGAGGTCATACGTTTGCAATGACCGAGTCCGGGACGCTATATGCGTTTGGGACCGGGGACAGAGGGCAGCTCGGGGTCGAGCTGGGTGATAACTTGACGGAAAGAGAGGAACCGGCGAAAGTTGTCGGTATCGATCTTTCTTAGAGATTTGGAAGAAGAAGCAGAAGAAGAAGAAGGAAACATGTTCTTGAATTAGGTTTTCATTACCATTGATCTTGAAAGGTTTAAAGAAGTGGTTGTACATAGTAGTTAATAGGAAGGTTAATCGCATTTTAAGTTGGTTTTCTTTTGTTAGATTATTGACTGAAGAAGGAAGGAACAATAAATAGTTTCGTTGGATATTCTCTGTTTTGCAATTTAGCGTTTTTGTAATAGCAGCAGGTGATGATGACAAGTTTAGGGGTGTATCTTAGGCCCATTACCATTTGATTCGTGATGCCCAAGCAATAACCCATTAACAATGAATATTAACCCATAGGAGTTGGTGTTTGTTTATAGTGAAATTTCTCTCCTAGGCACAACTTCCCAGACAGCCAACTTCCCAGACAGCCGCTCAGCTCTCCCCGCCACCGATCTCAGGATGTCTCTCCTCCACCTGAGATCGGAGCGCCCTTGGTTTTTCCCGGACTTCATTTGGAGTTTACGATGAATCTTTTGGCTATCTTTCCGCCGGTGATGCGATCTCCGGCGAGATCTATACAACCCTTTCTCGTTCTGGTTCTACTGCTTCTCGGCGACTCTCTCTCCAGTGTTTATTTCGTTCGGATCTACAAAGCTTTTGAGGTCGGAGCTTTTGATTCCCTCGTTCTCAGCACCGGAGTTTCTTGATAGATCGCCATTTATCTCTCACTTCTCGGTGAGTCAACATACGGCTTTGGCGAGAATGCTGCAATAGTATATGTGTCTCGGTTGCCGCTCCTCCTCTCCGACGATGAAATCGACCAGATCTGGGAAGCCCTCGAGGTTGGAGTTTTCGATCCAATCATTCATCACATCGGAGCTGCGAGACCGGCCGTCGACTCTCTCTCACCTCCGTGTGAGTTGCTCTAAGACTCGTCCGACTCCTCCGCCGGAACCACCGGATCCGTCGGACTTGCGGTTAAGTTCCCGTCTACTGGCTGCTCCAACGTCACAAACCCGTCGTTCCCTTTTTTGCCCCCCGTCTCATGTTTTCCCACCGTCTCTTGCCCCCACTTATTTAGTCTAGACCGCTCCGATTGTCAAATCTCCAAAGGTTTCCAGCGCCGCCACCTTCTATCACCTCCAGGTGAAGCTGTTATCGGTTTTGCCGGAACCTCCAGATATCCGGTACTACTTTTACTCTATGTGTGTTTCTTGGTCGGTTAACCCTTGTGCGTTTAACCCTCCATTGACGTCTTACTCCCACACGGATCTCGGAAAGATTTCGTCTCTCCCAAGCTCCCTCATTGTTGAGGTGTATTCTACTCCAGATCTTCCAGCTATGCCAGGTTTCCGTGATATTTACGGTGTGATGATTGCCGGTGACGCCGTTCCGAGGTTGGCCGCCACTGCTGTGGACAGAATAGTGATATGGGCCGTCTGGCTCATTTTGGCCATTAGGGCTAAATGTCTCTTTCTACTTCCTGGGCTGGGCCCTTGTAAAATTCTTGGGCTAGGTCCTTGTAAAATTTCTGGGCTGGACCCTTGTATAATTTATGGGCTGGTCCCTTGTATGGATCATGGGTTTTACCCATGTAACCTCTTAAAGTCACTTGGCACAGTGACTAATTCTCGATCTTTCGGCATCGCCGTTTTGATTTTCTTGACGCAAGCGAGTTTGTTCTCCATTTTGCTGTCATGCTATCCTGCAAACTTATCTAGTTTAAGTTTATATATTTTCATGGTTTGTTGTATGATATCAAGATCCCTGTAAAATTGCAGCTTAAGATTAATGATAAAAGTTGTCCAAAAAAAAAAAAGGAGTTGGTGTTTTTTTTGTCAACCACAGTTCAAATAAAATCTCTTCCCATGAAAAAGGTTTCAACATGTTTCAAAAGTTTTGTTTCTAAAAAAATTATATATAGATTGGTACTTTCAATATTTGCATTATTGAAGAGTTTTAAAAAACGTAGCTTCTTTAAAACGTTGATTATTTGCAGCTTTAGAGCTAGTGTTATTGTAGGGGTTTAAGTTAAAATTAGTTTTGTTGTAGTTGTGGATTTTGTCTCATGTTTTCTTTCGGCTTTGTTTTTTGGGGTATTTAATTTGCTAGCTTTATTTTTGAGATATTCAGTCTTTTATCTGACTATGCTTTCTTTGTTTAGGCTTTTGTATGAATATCCGTTTCAAATTCAATAAAATTTTAGATAAACAAAAAAAAATGGTTTCAATATGCATAATCATCATAGTTGCTATACAATTATTTCAACTCGTTTTAAAAGTGAAATGATAATTACCTGAAGAATTTAGTTTGTAATCATCATTAGATATATATAGGTAATTAGTGTCATTACTTAACAGTATACCATTACTAAGATTAATCATTAGAGTTTGTGACTATAATTTTGTATTGATATCATACCGTATCACACATGACCCAATCATTTGGAGGTTTGACATTTCCTTTTATAAAGGTTTGAGCAATCAAAAATTTCCTTGCTGCTTTGAAATTGTCGCACCTAGAAATAATTTGACCAATTGAAAATTTTAGCATTAGAAATGAAAAACCGTACTGAAATTTGGAGAATATGAAGTTTTATTCCTTTGATTTCATGATTTTTGTTATAAACTCTCACTGAAACCCACGTGATCATTCAATCGGCCAATCTCGTGATGTGTAAAATTAGCTAGGGGTTATGAAATAATCGTCAAAACAAATTGTGCAGGGTATAAGTTAACTAATGGGTCGTCGGAGGTTGGGACACCCTAATTACACCCGTAATGATTATCAAGGAATATATAATCAAATGCTGATAAGAGAACTCATTAAAATGCTTGACTTTTTGATAATCGAACAAAGTGGGCAACAACAATTTAACATGTCATTAAACACTCACAAGAACACAAATAGATACTTTTATAAATGATGTTACAAGTTTACTTATTATATCTTTGTCAACACTAATAGTATTATAGTTTTATCAAAATACAAAAATATTTAGAGTGGGATAAAAAAATGAATTCATGGTAAGAAATGTCAATAGCGATATGAGATCAATGATTATATAAAGCTACTACCATCAGCACATGGCTTCAGAAAGCCCCATGTGACTCCTTCTTTCATGTCACCATTTCTTCAGAGCTCTTATCTATTCCTAAATAATGTCCATACTATATATTTAATGTTTGGTATTTTATATATAGTTCGTTGCTACGACTAATGTATGAACAGAGTTTAACATTCTATTATTCAGTAACAGAATATTGGTCTAATCATTTGGATTTCTCAATAGTTAGAATGCATTTTCCTATATTTAAATATTTGTCCAAGCCATCGCGTTCAGCGTATGTAGATGGACGTTGTTGTAATCGTCCATAGTCGAGGACAAACCAAGGAAATAGATAAAGTTAAACTTTACGTTCTTAATCAGCATTGATTAAACGATCAACCGAATTCAACTCCTAGACTCCTTAAAATGGCTAATCTATTGCAATAGATTATAAGAACGTTAAACGTATATCTTAAGCTAGCCGACCAATACCTCGTTAGATCCATTAGTATAGGCAAATTCTTAATTATTCGCGTATCTTAGTGATTAATTAAGCAAAATAATAATCGTACGGAGGTAGAAATATAGTTTTATGTAGTTTTTATGGTTTTATTCACGTAAACCATAAATTAGGTTAGAACCCCCCAAAAAAAAAAACTATAAATTAGGTACGATTGAAACATTTTTCATTATATTATATAGAATGAACATAATCGTTCTTTTACGACGTACAAGCGGAAGATGAATTTATCATAGTCATGGATCATGATTAGACTTAACTGTGGTGGTTAAATACATATATATTTGATAGTCCCTCTAAGATGGGGCATGGTTGAAAACACCCATTTTGGACATGACATTGTGAAATGGAGAAAGATACAAAGTTTTGGTAATTAAGGGCGTCTGCAGATTGATGTTCTAACCATAAATGAAGAACCTTGAGAACACCAGCCTCCAATTGTTCTCTAGCTACATGACAATCTATTTGAATATGTTAATATTTCGTGATTTGATGGTTTTTGTGGCTGTTAATTTAGCTGAAGAGTGAAGAAGACCCACATAACTGTGATTGTTGGAAACCGTGATTTTACTTTTAAAATGTGATTGGTAGAAGTGTGTAGAAACACATTTTGATTAACTCGAAAACAACATTTTCATTTTGAGTTGTGTTATCTTAAATCTCTAATACTGTGATCAATCTTTGTAACTTTATAACCCTTCTAGTACATTTATTTAATTTCCTGATCAGCGAAAAATTAAAAGAAACAAAAAATTAAACGATGATTAAAGATTATGTGACTACCGCAATAATGATACAAATCACATAAAAGAAACTGGTGGCGCGAGAATGACCGGTGGATGAGGCTAGCATCGGAGATCGGAGGGCTGACAGTGGGCGGCATGTTTTAGTAATGAACGGTCGAGATGAGACCCATGAATGCAGGGGTGTGGCCAGACAAGGCTCACATGGACGAACGTGATCTTTAAGTGATTTACCACGTCAGCAACTGTCTCTAGCCCAAAGCCGTAATAGGTTTCCGACTATTGGATCTGAAACCGGTTCCGATGTGTCCTACGATATCGTACTCTTTTGTCAGAACTTAATTAATTTGTGAATAGTGTTAATTTCGTGAGTCAAGAATAATTGGTAGGGGAAAATGGGTGGGGTCCATTCATCCATTGTTGATTGTCCTAATAGAAAAATGTGATTTCGATTTGCAAAAGGATTTTTTTTTTTTTTTTTTTTTTTTTTTTTTGGTGCAATAAGGGCTTGAAAATTTCATAAAGCATAACTCGAGTCATAAAACATAACTCGAGATTGTTAAATAGAACGACAAATGTAAACGATTGTCATTTTTTTTCCTAATGATTTTTCTTAACATCATAAAGCTATATAATGTTTTAATATCTCCAAATTTCTTTAAATATAACTAGAGATGGTTAGAAAGTAGAGAATCGAATGATGGTGGACACGTGATCAAAAGAGTAAAAATGTATTACCGACAATATACATGTAGCAAGGTAGTCATCTAGAAAAGAAAGNAAAAAAAAAAAAAAAAAAAAAAAAAAAAAAAAAAAACCAAGAAGTTATAATGTGACAAAAGGTATAGTTACAATTACATACGTTGCAACTTGCAAGGTTCGTGGAGTTTGTTTAACTATAACAGAGACTGTAAAGGTTTTATAGTTGTTGCCAAAAAAGAAAAAGGTTTTACTGTTAAATAGAACCTTTTTCTTTTTGTTTGATAGTTTTATAGTTGTTGCCAAAAAGAAAAAGGTTTTTGGTGCAATAAGGGCTTGAAAATTTCATAAAGCATAACTCGAGTCATAAAACATAATTCGAGATTGTTAAATAGAACGACAAATGTAAACGATTGTCAATTTTTTTTCCCAATGATTTTTCTTAACATCATAAAGCTATATAATGTTTTAATATCTCCAAATTTCTTTAAATATAACTAGAGATGGTTAGAAAGTAGAGAATCGAAAGATGGTAGACACGTGATCAAAAGAGTAAAAATGTATTACAGACAATATACACGTAGCAAGGTAGTCATCTAGAAAAGAAAGACAAAAAAAAGACTAAGAAGTTATAATGTGACAAAAGGTATAATTACATACGTTGCAACTTGCAAGGTTCGTGGAGTTTGTTTAACTATAACAGAGACCGTAAAGGTTTTATAGTTGTTGCCAAAAAGAAAAAGGTTATATAGTATCTTTTTTGTACCTTACTTTATACAGTTAACATTTGATAGACTTATGTACATTAAGCTTTAATGTGACAGTTAACCTCATATATAACCAGGTTGCTGATGTACTGTATTTTCATCATATAGTGGTAGTTGCTCATTTGTATGCTTATCAATGAACATTTCATGAAGTTAACTTATTGTCTTAAATTGATAAATCATACAGAACAAAAAGAATAAAGATCACCAACACACTAAACAATATATAATGTGTCGTATATGACATTTAAGTTTAATTTTACATGTTACTCGTGACAAACCATATGCAAATGCAAGTCAGTTGAAGATTTGCAGCAAGACAAGTTGGTTTCATTTTATCAGTATTTGTTTTCATTTTTATTTTTTCTTGACGACAGTTATTTTTTGTTAAAAAGTCACTTTATTTGTCAGCAAAATAGTTAAAGGATCACAAAAGAGTAATCTTTTTTTTAAAAAAAGCATTCGGTATTTTTTGTAGTATTGATAAAGAAAAGCATNTTTTTTTTTTTTTTTTTTTTTTTGGTATGAACATCATTAGTTACTTAAACATTAATCTTTACAGTCATGTCATTGTAACAAGTGTATCCATTCTCTTCAACTAATTACTCAAACACAAAACGAACTTTTGTTTGTGGCACCCATTTCAACGATTTTATTTTTCTTTTGAACATAAACTATCTCTCACGCCCCTTCATTTTAGCCAAAAAACTTGCAATAAAATCAGCATTATTATGTTATTACATAAAAGTCTTCTAAAATTAAGACTTGTATCACCTGTGTTTTTCAAAACATTATTCTTCAAATATGGATATTATATTTATCCACTTGACATGTGTAGATATGTGCTTGGAATATCAGAGAAATTGACAAAAACAAAACTGAACTTTAATCTTTAAAGTCTTTTTTGCCTAGTCCATTCTCTTGTGTAATGTTGCTTGATGAATTAAAAAAAATAAAAATATTTGTAGATATGTGGCGAGCTATTAAACAATGCAATAGAAGTTCACAAGAGTTCCCACAATTAATTATAAAATGAACCATGTTAATTTTCATTTTTCTCTCTATCATATTTCTATTCAAATAAGTAGGTATTTTAAAAATATTTTCTGCTTTCTAGTGTATATCAATTAAAGAATCTGAAAAGAGTGGGCCCTTCTATAATTAAAAACCAAAAATAAAGGGGGAGGGGATTTTCCTATAAAAAGCCAAAGCCATTCACACCATTTTATCTCATCACCAAAACAAAAAACATTCAAAATCTCATAAACACATTAACAAATAAAATCCTCTAAAAGAGACAATAAAGAGAATGACACTTCTTCACTTGTCTCTCTCCCTCTTCTCATGTCTCTTCCTTGTCCTAGCTCCGACCTTCACTTCCTCCACTCCGGTCTCCGACCCTGAACTCGTAGTTCAAGAAATAAACGAGTACGTATAAAAATTTCTACATCTTCTTGAATTAAAAGTAATATATTGTACTATTGAACAACCGCATTTTAAACATTGTGTTTATGTATTTTGTAGGAAGATTAATGCGTCTAGGAGGAATCTTGGCGTCCTCTCATGTGGGACAGGAAATCCAATCGACGACTGTTGGAGATGCGACCCGAAATGGGAGAAAAACAGACAACGACTAGCTGACTGCGCCATTGGCTTTGGCAAACACGCAATCGGTGGTCGTGACGGAAAAATCTACGTGGTGACCGACTCGAGCGACAAAGACGCTGTTAACCCTAAACCCGGAACCCTAAGACACGCAGTGATCCAAGACGAGCCGCTATGGATCATCTTCGCACGTGACATGGTCATAAATCTGAAAGAAGAGCTGATCATGAACTCGTTCAAGACCATAGACGGCCGTGGAGCGAGCGTACACATCGCCGGCGGCGCGTGCATCACCGTCCAGTACGTGACCAACATCATCATCCACGGCGTCAACATCCACGACTGCAAGAAGAGAGGCAATGCTTACGTGAGAGACTCTCCGTCGCATTACGGGTGGAGGACGGCGTCTGATGGTGACGCCGTCTCGATTTTCGGCGGCTCTCACGTGTGGGTTGACCACTGCTCGTTGTCTAACTGCGCGGACGGTCTGATCGACGCGATTCATGGATCAACGGCCATTACTATCTCTAATAACTACTTGACGCACCATAACAAAGTGATGCTTTTGGGACACAGTGACTCGTATACGAGAGACAAGAACATGCAAGTCACCATTGCCTTTAACCATTTTGGTGAAGGGCTTGTTCAGAGAATGCCAAGGTAAAAAAAAAAAAAAAAAGTTACTTTTTGGAGTTTTCCTAAAAAAGTTCTTGAATTTTGTTATATATTTTTAACTAAGGATCTGTAATTTTTGGGAAATTTGACAGATGTAGACATGGATATTTTCATGTGGTGAATAATGATTATACACATTGGCACATGTATGCAATTGGTGGAAGTGCAGCTCCAACTATTAACAGTCAAGGCAATAGGTTTCTTGCTCCTAACGACAAAGTCTTCAAAGAGGTAATTTTATATTATTGGATTTTTTTATTTATTTTTTGTTAAAAATATGATAGTATTTTTAGTCATATGAGGGTTTTCAGTTCAATCTTATACTAAAACAACTATGTGATTTTGAAAATATAAAAGGTGACTAAATACGAAGATGCACCACAAAGCAAATGGAAGAATTGGAATTGGAGATCAGAAGGTGATTTGTTCCTAAACGGTGCGTTTTTCACGCCTTCGGGTGGGAGAGCCTCTTCCAACTATGCCAAGGCTTCGAGTCTATCGGCTAGACCGTCCTCATTGGTGGCTTCGGTCACGGGCAATGCTGGTACACTGTCCTGCAGAAAAGGATCTCGATGCTAATTCAATCCATCTACTTAAGTTTTATAATGCATCTATTTTTAAAAAGAGGATGTGCTGTTGGTCCTCCTATGTCAATTTTTCGATACCCTTTAGTTTTATTATGGGGAGGGTTTAAAGTTGTAAGTTGGATTTGATGTGTATAATATAAACTATTGTGTGGATTCCCTATGGACCAATGCAATGAGTTTCTTTAAAACTTTTTGGAGTAGGGACCAATGTATATATTGTGGTGGGGATTATATATGCACAAGTGCTACTGCAAGATTGTTGAGACTTTTTATATTGTAATAAGTTAAAATCAACATCTTAATTATCAGCATCCGTGTGTTAACAGCTTTTAGATGCATGTATAATTGCACGATAATGTCCCGCCATTACATACACTCCTCAAGAAATCATCGTAAATTGAAAATTGTAGTTGAAATGTGATATATATTGTAATTGTGGCCTTAGCCTAGTAGAGAATATATTCTGATAGTTCCGTTCCCTTGGTTAGAGTGTAACATGGGCATATCTAATTTTTGGGATGGCATTTAATTTGGCTGCAAGATCTGTAATAAGTGAGGTTTTTGTGATTCTGACAAAACGGAAAAAAAAAACAGAATCTCCACTAATTGGACCAGATCTGGGTCTTTGCTCTCTTGCTCTTGCTCTTATGTTCCCGAGACGGAGGAGAAATTAAATTTGACATTGGATAACAATTTATTGCAAATTAAAGAAGAAGAAACCAAAAACACAAATGAGAAACTTCAGATTCTCAGAAGTGACTTTGGATGTATCATTTAACGTGGCTTTCTCCTAAAGTTGTTCTAATCAATAAATTTTGTGACCAATGTATTTTGTAATATGTTCAAAAATCGTTCCGACCTTAAATAAACTGCAGTAACCGTCTGCAGTTACAGCCTTGAGTGGAATCCTAGTAATTCTCATTATATATTATTGTTCGATATATATCCTACTAAAATTTGTCGGTGGAGACTTATTATTTCTCTCTTTCTGTTTTTGCTAATTTGTGATTTGGTGCTGATTTGGAATAAACACAGTCACTAAAAGTGATACCATGTGTATAATTTTGTTTCTTAGGAATTCGGAATGGGATACAAACTTCACGTTCATCGTAACTTGTTCCTATGCAAAAGAGAAAAAAAGAAAGAAAAAACAGAATGGTCATGTGTTTCACTACAAACAGATCCAATCCAAGTGTTAACTCAATAATAGTACACTTTTACAAGTTTTCCATTTCTTTGCAACGGTGTCATGATCAAAAATTGGTTTTAACCAAACAAACAAACAAAGCTTAATGAGCATTCATGAACATTGTCGGCACAAGACAAAAGGTACAGAACGTTATTTGACTTTCATGCCTGTAAAAAATTGACCCGACCCAACCAAAAATTTACTAGCAAAATGTTACAAAACCAATGATTTCTCACTTCCATTAATGTAAGACCTGCTACATCTACAACCTCCAACAAGTCTATTTTCTTATATCTTCTTACTCATAAATGTTCATCCCTTTGAGTGGTTTGTAGTGTTTTACTAGTACATGAGGGGCCAAAACTCAAGATCAATGAATACACTTAAAAGTCTCCGAATATCACACAAAAAAAAGGGAACAAACCAAACATGATGGAGTACCACAAACTGAGAGATCATCAATCTTTATTCAGATGGAGAGATTACATCATCAATCTTCAGTATCATCTTCACTACTTGCGTCGCAACTCGCAAGTAAGATCTGCTGCTGCTTCCCCATAAACGTTTCAAACACGTTTTTTTCCCTCATATCGTTTGTTCCTACGTCGTTGCAATCTATCCCGTAGAACGGAATGTTCTCCTGAATATTCAACAACAACAAAACAATCCATTGTTTTTAACACTAATTAACAAGAACAATATTACGTAGTTAACATCAATCACTAACCTTAATCTTAGCCACACACAAAGCAACGTGGATACTGAGCTTTGTTTCTTCTATCATCATCTTGTTACCTGTCAAATGGCAAAGCAAATGATCAGACTAATCAATTATTGTTGGGGTCGGATTTCACCCAACAACATCCGTCGTCCAGACTAAAGAAACAAGGAAGAAAAACCGGGCCGAACCAAACCGACCTGTCCTCATGGGCCGAGCCAACGTCCGACGAACCGATTCGAGCCGAGGCCCATCAAAGAAAGCCCACAACTAAGTTTGTCTTAACTGAAGACGGTGCGAGCAGAAAATGAAAGTTTACATTTCGTATAGAAGTCGGTTGTAGAAGTCGGTTCCTATTCTCTTATAAATAGGAACCGATAGTCATTATTTTAGAACACAGAAAAAAGGGCATACGCTATAAACTTTGTAGCTCTCAAAACAGCTAATAAAATAACCATCATTTGGATCGAACTCAAGTCTTTATTCAGTGAATTCACAGCTCGTTTCACAAAACGAACCGAAAGCTATTGTGCAAATTCGGCTCGCACAATTATCTAGTGTCATGCATGCCTAACCGATTTACTGTGGTGCTAATCTTCGTTACGTTTTACTAGTCTTGAGCTATTACAGACTCAACACCGTAGTAATTTTTTAAGAGAAGAGGGACACAGGAGAAGGATTGGTGCCGTGCATGTACCTCCACGAATGAACACGGTAACAGCTTTTGTGTTAGCACAATGCTCAATATATAGCATGCGCTCTTTCGTTGTGCCAAATGACTTCTCGCCAACCAAACCAGCCTAAACACATGATGAAGTGCGAAACTCAATAACATGGTGGAACAAGTTACATAACAGCCAATATGTTTTAGTGGCCTCTACCGAAAGTAATCATACCTTCCCTAACTTCTCTGGAGTCAATTCCTGGAATCTCGGACCCCTCCTACAAAAGATACATAAGTTCTAGCTCAACACCACCAACCCACCTGACAGCTGGTAAGTTCCTGTGCATCAGTAGATGGTTTGCCTCATCATCGAAACCCCATTGAAAAATAACCAGTGTGGCACCAACATCCTGCATTTCAATATGTATTATTCTTATAAACCAGTTGGCTAATGAAAACTATATTAATTTTGCTATGTTGGCTAATATTTTTAATTTTTGGATATTTTGGAAATAAAGATTACTGCCTATATATATGAACTGTTTTTTCGGTTTATGTAAACACGATTTCAACAGTGATATCAATAATTAATGGGGTAATAGTGATGGCATCCACACGCTTTGTTTGGCTGGTGGCATGTTTCACATTGACATTAAATTTCCTACAGATTATCCTTTTAAACCACCAAAGGTTATATACAATTATTTTTATAACTTAAGAGGTTATTTGTGTTATATACTAAATTAAAAATGTTTTCTGTTTTTCTTTTTTTTTTTTCTTTTTATCCTTATTGCAGTTTACTTTCAAAACAGCGATGTACCGAATATCAATTCGAAAGGATCAATTTACCTTGACATTCTGAAAGACAAGTGGAGTCCCCTTCTCACTGTTGAAAAGGTTTTGAAATCGACTCATGTGTCCAATTTTTTTGTTTCTTATTCAGTTGTTCTTTTATATTTCTAATCAATGTTTTAGTAAATTAAGTATTATTTTCTGTAATAACAGGTGCTTTTGTCTATAACTTGGCGGACCCAAATCCAGATGATCCTCTTGTACCAGAGATTGGAAAGCTCTTCAAAGAGAACAGATTCCGATTTGACCAGCAAGCCCGAAAATGGACTGAACGTCATCATGCTTAAAATTTAATTATCGTTTTGTTATTTATATAAGTTTTAAATATATCTTGATAATCATCAACTACTTATATGTTATCATGAACTTCTATATTATAAAAAAAAAGTTTTATTGGCCTAATCCCAACAATTCTCGGAACATCCTCCGGAGCTATAAGATGTTGGAATATATCAAGCTTCCAAGCTTTCGTTTCAAATTCAATAAGATGGTTTATGTATAGATGTGGATTTTTACCGTATCCGTTATCCAAGGCTGGCTTAGCCGGTACTATACGTATCCATGGGTTGCTCCAAACTTACACATGCATTAATTCTACTATATTTGAATTTGGATGCTGATTAATTACACACGAACAATACTATTATATTAAATTATCCATTGACAAACAAAGCTAAAAAAATTTAGATAAACAGAAACGAGTTTGGATACTAATGTTATATTTAAGCCAAGTCTTGTAAATGCCCCCAAATCATGTAATAATTTGAATAGTTATGTTTCATTTATGTAACGAACACATGACTGAGTCACACACTTGTCGACACACAAAACCATAAAATTTTCTCTCCCAAACATAAATCGATCTTATCGAATGACTTTATCCCTTCATTATTATTACTAGAAAATGAAAGGTATAACAATCATTAAACTATAAATAACTATAAGTATTTTTGATTAATTTAATATTTTAAATATTATATTTAAATAAGTAAATTGTAAAAACTCAGTTTCGATCTAATTAATATAGATGAACAAAATATAGATCTAAATTTTAAATTTGATACTTTTTGTAACAAAATTTAAAAGAAATTTCATGGAAAATTAGTTACTATTAATTTTTTTTTACAAACTTTCAATCGCAGAATTTGTTTTTTCACTTATTTTAAACTATTTACAATCAATTGATTTCTATTTCTTTTTCTTTTTTAGAGTTATTTATCCATTAATTTTTTTATTTACTCTACTTTTGTATTCATTTTACATAATTTCAACTTTTAAATTTATCTTTGAAACAAATCATATATTTGTTAACTCTTTAGTGATGTAAGAAACAAAAAAAACTATATCTTTGTATATCATAAAACATCAATGCAAATACATTCAACATTTTAATTTAGATATATCTAAATAATCTTTTTGGGTTAAAAAATAACTATATTATCCTTTTAAAAAAATTATATTTTTCCTTCTAGTTAATATTATAATTTTTGAAAATATTTCTTCCAATTTATTTATGTAGATTGTTTATGTTCGTTTAAGTTAGAGGTGAAATCCTCTTGTATATAAAATGGAGAATTTAATACAAAGTTTAACAACTTGTATATGCTTTGGTTTATTGGAGAAAAGAGATATCCAGACTGAATTTGTGTTTAGGGCCTCGAAAATAATCCATTTGATTATTCAATCATTTTGGTCAAGATTCTTTTTGAATTATGTTGTTGACAAAGTCAATTAATATCTTCTCCAGTTAAATTGTGTCAAATGACAATTAAGTTATTTGATTTTGTAACATCAAAACTTAATGTCATGTTGAAAGAATTCATCTCCCTTTATGGCCATATACGTTGGTTGAAAGCATGAGGCTTAGAGGCTTACCTAGGCCTGGGAATACGGTTAATCGAAACCCGATCGGGTCGGTTAAATCGGGTTTCGGTTAACCGGGTTTGAAAATTTCTTAACCGTTCGGGTATTTGGTCGGGTTCGGGTCGGGTACGGGTTTGAAAGTTCGGGTACGGATCGGGTACGGGTTTAACCGATTTTTCGATCGAGACATGGATCGTAGTTCCGGGTTTTTTTCGATCGATTCCCGATCTGATTCCAGATCTGCGCAGATCTGATTCCCGATCTTACAGCTCTGTCCACTCCCCGCCGCTCCCATAAACCTCATGATTCCCATGTTACTCATCATCAGAGTTAACAACTCCACGATCTTGGAATTTTCGCCGGCGAAAATCGCTAGCCTCGCCTCGCTTGATCCTGCGTCTCCACCCGATACCGGCGCATCCACCGCCCAGCAATCCCTCCGTCTCGCATTTGGGTGGCATGACAAGAGAGCCATGAGCTTAAACTCGTTGTCGATGCAAGCGCGGTCAAGAAATAGCATCGGTGAGGGAGATCTTGTCGATGGTTTTGCAGGTGAAGAAGAAGATTGATCGATTTTCGGTTAACCGTTCGGTTATCGGGTATTAACCAAACCCGACCCGTACCCGAACACAATTCAAAAACAAAACCGAACGGTTATTAAGCAAAATCCGAACCCGATCGGTTCGGTTATTCTCGGGTCGGAACGGATACGGTTAACGGTTACGGTTAAAATTCCCAGGCCTAGGATTACCCATAAAAAAAAAACTGCTTAACCCGCATACAATATAAACATTATCTGCATCTGTATTAATTAAGCGGGTCTGGCGGGTAACCCGTCACCCGCAATATTATAATAAAAAAATTATATATATATACATATATTTAATAAAATAAAATATTAATAATAAAATAAAATGTTAATAAAAAATATTTTATATGATAAACCATAAATATATAAAAACATATTATGAATTTGAAAGAAACGATTAACTAATTTATAAATATTACTAATAATATTCAAATTCTTGATAAAAATTGTTAGATAAATATTAATTTTTCTTAATTTTAAAGTTAAATTTAGAATTTTTTTTTTTGTGTGGGTAGTCCGCCAACCCACGAAATATAATATTTATATCTGCATCCGCCCCACATTTTTTATTTATCCGCCCCGTATGACCCGCTTATATCTGCATCCGCCCCACATCTTATTTTTTTTTAACCTGTACTCACCCCGCAGTGGGTCAAATGGGGCAGGACCCGCAGGTTGGGTTCCAAATTGACAGGCGTAAAGAGGCTATATAAAGTCATGTCTCCTCCTTTTCTTAGATACATCAATAAGATGATCAAACACAAGAGCCAACAATCTCTTATATCATTTCGTTTATTTTGTTTTGTATTTGAGAGTACAACATAGAAAAAGGTTTGTGAGCTTATGATTTGGGTGATAAAAATCATAAGAAGTATGCAGTTGTATCCTGGGATTCGGAACACCATGCAACCGTCACACCACGGGGCATTTACAGAATTAAGAAAAATATCATATCTTGCATCTGCAAAAATGTTTTTCCTAAATTTCTATTTTCGATATTATTTTATTATTGTATTTATATTAATTTGTTCATATATTTTACTTTGCAAATATCAGTCTGCTCTATTGTAAAATTACGTTTCTACAATCTTAATTCTGTAAATTTTTGTTTTTGCTTATTGCACTAACAAAAACTGATTTTTGTGAAGTATTTTTGTTATGTGAACAGGAACTAAAAATTTTGTATTAATTGGATTAGGTTTTCCAATTTTTTTTCAAATTATTCAAATTATTTTTTGCAGATTATCAGAATTTTATAGAATTAATTTTCTGTTTTTCAAAAATTAATTTTATTAATTTTGCAGGTTATCAAAGGAAGAAAATATGATTAATTCTTCTAATTTTCTGTAATTTATTTTAAATATTTTGCATAATTTTCAGAATTTTTAAGTGTTTATATCTGAAAAATCACTTTGTTATGCAATAATAATTCTAGTATTTGTTAAGATTGATATGAACAGGTGTTCATACTAAGTTCTGAAAATTGGATTAATTTTCTGACTATTTTTCAGGGATGTTGGAGAATTTCTTTCAATTATTTTCTGAAATTTATTCCGATTATTTGAAAAGATTTCTTTCAATTATTTGCTTTATAAGTAAAGCTCATCACAATTATTATACTTTTAGTGTAGAAATCTAAGCCCAAAACAGTTAAAATTTTTAGTCTTTCATTTTATTTTAATGGGTAACAAGTCCCAACGGGTACTTGCAAGTCTTTTAAAATTTGGCAAGTACTTATTCAAGCAAATACCCGTTTTAAGCGGGTCCAAGTATAAGTCCAAAATTCTATTACTTGTATAAGGCGGGTCGGATAATGGGTAGGGCAAAAATTCTAGGTATCCGACCCGTGCCCAGCCCTAGAATAGATGATAGAGTGAGATTGCAAGGCATATTTAGCGATGATTGTGATGTCAAAGTCTAGTGGTGAGGTGGTTTTAGAGGATATTCAGTCTGTCGAGGAGTTTGAGGATATGTTTCGATCACTGAAGGGATTACCACCATCTCGATCTGATCCTTTCACGATTGAGTTAGAGCCAGAGAAAGTTCTGATATTGAAAACACCTTACAGGATGACACCATCAGAGTTGACAGAGCTGAAGAAGCAGCTAAACGACCTTTTGAGCAAAGGTTTTATTCGGCCGAGTGTGACCTTGGGAAGCGGCAATGTTGTTCGTGAGAGAAAAGAATGAGAGTTTTCGGTTGTATATAACCGAGTTACAATGAAAAACAAGTATCCTCGGGAAAACAAAAAAATGGTTGTTTCATATAAAACATACATAACCATACAAACAAAATTTGTACGTAGTGAAAATATTTTGGCAGAATATATAGTGGATAGACACGACAAATTGGCCCATGAACTTTTGCGGTTAAAATGGGCCACGAACACGACAAATCGGCCCATGAACACGACAATACGAACTATTGCATCTAAATACAAATTCTATAGGAATGTTCACGGTTTTAAAATCTTGTTTTTTTTTTCGTTTTTGTGCTTTTAATCATTTAAAATGTGTCGTAATTAGTTTTTGTAATTTCAATTTACTAGATAAATTATGTTACACATAGACTTAGTGTCGAAATTGGTTCTTAGTCATGTCTGAATGGTTTTTTTTTGACGGCGTCTGAATAAACTGGTTATTTAACTTGCTTAAGAATTCATTTATTGTTGCTGGTTGGTTATTACACTCGGTTAATTGTTAGTTAGAAGAACCAAAAACTAATATATGTTTTGACTTTAAATGTCTTAGATTAATCATCATAGCCATAACTTTATGAAAATTGTACTTTACAGTAAACAAAATATTGATTGTCGCATAATCATGTTTCTGATATCACATCATCAACATATTTTTGACAATTTATATAGTAATATAATTTCACATTTCTTCCATATTAAAGCCATTATATTTTACTACGATTTCACCGCATCACCATCTTCTACAACAATTTGTTAGCCACCTTCTCTTTTACCGCTTTCATGTAAACCATTAAAAACAATCCTTTCATCAATTTTTGTTTAAACATCGTAGCCATTGCCAATCAAGACCTTTCATATTCCACTGCAATGAGAACATCTTAGCGGGCACACTGGTAAATTCCGGGATAAGTAAGTACACCATCAGATTAAAGAATCTTGACTTTTGTTGATAAAAAAAAAAAATAGAATTTGGAAATAATAAGAGTACATAGGAGAGACCATCATGGTTTCTTTAAAAAATTTGGAAAAAAAAAAAAGAAAAAGGAAAAAAATGATTTTTCGAAAAAAAAAATAAAAATAAAACAACCAATCGGTTTGTGACACGTGTAGAAACTTGTCAGAGAAACTCACTCAAAACTTCTTCGGGAAGAGACTCATCACGTTGAGTCTCTACACATAGACGCCACGTCAGCACACACACGTAGATAAATATTTTATTTATTTTTTTATTTTTTGCTAAAGAAACTCATCCAGTCTCTCCATTGTATGTGTTCTAATGAAAATCTCTGCAGCAAAAGAAAGAGCCAGAGAAGAGAGAAAGACAAGATAGTACGATCACTGAGGAAGATCAACAATCAATTTCGCAATCTGATTGTCTACGTCCATTTGCTCCAAAATCGTTGCACCATCATTTGCTGATCAAACGACAAACAACAAGGTTATAGAATCAATTTAAGAATCCTAGAATCATTTCCATGGAACAAGAGTAGCATTTTGTCTCATAAAAAAAAAAAAATCGAATCAAATGAAGAAACTAACTGATGGTGACGTCTCCGTCGGGTCCTTGAAGCAATTTTTCCATCCCTTTGGGACCGAGAGAGGAGCGGAGGATACGAGCGACCGCTTTTCCGGCGGCAATGTTGGCCTTCTGAGCATCGATGCCTTTAATTAAGACGCGTCTTTTGGTCCTGCTCTCTCCGTATGATGAACGGCAGGCCAAACTCGTCGAAAGCCAGAGCCATGCATCTCTGAGCCCTTTTCAGCCTACGCGATCCGATTCAGATCTCGATTCAAATGGTAAAAAGGGAAGAGTTAGAAGAAAGTGAAGAAGATTTGTGAGTCAACTGTTTCAGTTTAAAACCCTAACTTGCTTGTAGGGGCAGATCGGTTAATCAAACTGATTGAAAGATCTAAACTCGACTACGTGGGTCTGGGCTTATGGCCCAATTTATTTACTCTCCTTCGGCTCATATAACATATTAACACATGCCTCATTCTCATGGAAAATGGATCGGACAAAAAAAAAAAAAAAAAAAACTTTTGAACCCTAAANTCGGAAAAAAAAAAAAAAAAAAAAAACTTTTGAACCCTAAGAAATCTATAGATGAGTTATTGTCTATTGAGATGAATAAAACCGAATGTGAGTGAAATCACAAAAACGAATTCTTATATTGGATCTCTTGAGATATCGTAAATAATTTACTACTCAACTATTATTTTGAAGAGTAGATTTCTTTTTTTTTTGTTGGCAGATTAGTTATGTGTTGATGAATCAACAAAAACAATTTGTTTGTTCTTCAATTATTTTAAGACTTTCGTTTCTCGAAATTTTTAAAAAACCTTTAGTGTCACTTAAACTTTTATCAGCTACTATAGAATGCTGCAATGCATGTAATGAATTGAGGATATGGCATGAACATGACAAAAAAACAAAAAAATGACAACCCAAAAACAAGGAAGTGGGTAACAAAAACATTCCTTAAAACAAGGATTTGCTCAGGGTCCACTCTTTGGTCCTACCCTCTAACTCGATCCCCTATATATAGAGGATGTTTCTATACATGTACACCTATAGATATATCTATGTTAAACACACTCTAAATAATCAAAACTTATGGAAACAAAAGGCTAATATAGCTAACTTAAAAGCAAATGTAATGTGTATAAAGTATAAACCAACCTCCCTCCTGTTTTCTTCGATTTATCCGTTGATACGTTAAGATGTATGTTGTTTTGGTTGACAAAAAGAAGGTATGTTGTTTTACAACACTCATTTATGAAACATAAACATNAAATAACGTTTTTTTTTTTTTTTTTTTTGTTAAAAGATCTTCATATCATACATAACCATACAAAAAAAAAAAATTGTACTTAGAGAATATATATTGGCAGACTACTAGATAGTTTACGTTGAGATGGAGAGACAAGACAAATCGGCCCATGAACTTTTGCGGTCAAAATGGGGAACACGACAATACGAACTATTGCATCTAAATACAAATTCTATAGGAAATCGTGTTGAAGGTTTTAAAATCTTGGTTTTTTGTGCTTTTAATCATTTATAATGTTTCGTAGTAGTTAGTTTTTCTAATTTCATTTAAGTAGATAATTATGTTACACATACATCTGAGATTGGCTCTTAGTCATACAGGTTACAAGTTACAATAGTCCTACGTTTTAAAGCCATTATATATTTTACTATGATTTCACGTCACCGCATCACCACCATCTTCTACAACAATTTTTAGCCACTTTCTCTTGTATCGCTTTCTGTTACATCGTTGCCAATTTGCCATTACCAATCCAGACCTTACATCTTCCACTGCAATGAGAACATCTTACAGGGCACATTGGTAAATTCCGGGATAAGTAACTACACCATCGGATTAAAAGAACCTTGACTTTTGTTGATACAAAAAATTAGAAATTGGAAATAATAATGAAAATCTCTGCATAATAAAACAAAACCAAAAAGTTCCTCTTTTGCTCCCCTCTGCAACCTGCAGCAAAAGAGAGAGAGAGAGAGAGAGAGAGAGAGAGAGAAACAAGATAGTACGAACACTGAGGAAGATCAAACGTCCGTCAGTACAAGTATCCATTTACCGGTCACCGGAAAAACCAGTTCGTAAAATCCTCACACTCCTCCTTTAAACCGCCATGTCACTCGCCGGTTACACGGGAAACCTAAACCCAACAGCTCCGGCTTATTTACCGGCATATCTACAACCGATTCCCTTCTTTATTCCGACTAGAATCTACCTCCCTCTTCCTCTTCCTCTTCCTCCTCCTTGCCCTTCTTTTCACCCTAGCTTCGCCGGAGCTCTACCTCCTCCTCCTCTTCCCGATTTTCAACCGACTTCTCTGACGCCGACGAGAGCCTTGGTCCTGTTACCGGTACCCGCTGACGTCACCGAGACATCTCTCCGTCGTGACCTGGAGGTGTTCGGCGAGGTTCGCGGAGTCCAAATGGAGAGAGCTGATGAAGGAATCGTGACCGTCCATTTCTACAATCTCAGAGACTCGCAAAGAGCGTTGAGGGAGATACGCGACTGTCACATGCATCATCATCATCACCACCAACAATTCCGTTGTAATACGGCGGCGCGTGGCGGATTCGTCTCCGGAAAAACCGTTTGGGCCCATTTCGTGTTTCCTCAACTCACGGCCGTTCCCGGAGGGAACAATCAAGGGTCGCTAGTGATTATGAATTTAGAACCCACCGTCTCTTCCACAACTCTCCGCCGCATTTTCCAGCTTTACGGTACGATTTGTAAAACAAAACTCCAAAATTAATAATAAAGCTCCCGACTTTTGTAAGGATTTTGTAATTTTTAACACAAACCCAAACCCAAACATAATCTGTTTTGTTCTTTTCTACGGATTTTAATTAATTTGTTTTTTTTTTTGTTTTTTCAGGTGAAGTGAAGGAGCTGAGAGAGACGCCGTACAAGAAAGAACAGAGATTCGTTGAGTTTTTCGACGTCAGAGACGCCGCATTAGCTCTCCGTGAGATGGACGGAAAATCTATCGACGGCAAACCAATCGCCATCCAATTCAGCCGCCCCGGTGGTTTAAGTAAAAAATTCTTCCTCGCCTCTCGCTTCAACAAAAGCTTCCTCTTCAACAACCACTATCAGCCTCCGCCGCATTACCATCGCCGGCTACCATCTCCGGCGATAAAGGCGAAGCAATCCACTCAACGGTACGAACGACAAAAGAAGAACAGAAACAAAAACAAACGGTCTATGAAGAAGAAGATGAATGTTAACGACGGTTGCTTCACCATAAACGAAGAAGCAATTGACGCCGCCGAGTCTAGAGACGGTCGTACCACCGTGATGATCAGAAACATCCCAAACAAGTACACGTAAGCATTATCATCACTTTTTCATTTAATACCTGTGATTGTGATGGGCATGTGCTCGATTGTTACTTTGAGCTTAATACGACGATATATGTCCAAAAACGAGGAAATGCATTGTTTCTGTTTTTTTTTTTTTTTTTAAGTCAACAAGACCCTCCGGATATAGTGTGACTAACGAGTTCGATGTAACAATCAAATTACTATTTTTGTATATACTCACAAAAATTCGACTAGTCAAGTCTCAATTTTTTTAGTATGGTTTTTTTTTTGATTTACAGTCAGAAGATGTTTCTGGAGATGATGGACACACATTGCAACGAGTGTAACCAAAATATAATCATGGAAGGGAACAATACGCCTATGTCATCTTATGATTTCGTTTACCTTCCGATTGATTTCAAGTAGATCTCTATCTTTTATTAGATTAATAAGGAAACTAGTGATGAATTTGCTAAATTTTTGTTTTTCCGTGTGTATGGTATGGTAAGACACAAATGCAATGTGGGATATGGGTTTGTGAACATGACAACTCCTGAAGCAGTGTGGAGACTCTACGAGGCTTTTCACAACCAATACTGGAGAGCCTTCAAGTCTAGAAAAATCTGTGAGGTCACTTATGCTCGAATCCAGGTAAAGCAAAAAAAAAAAAAGAAATCTTTAGGCGTATGTTAATTAATTACATCAAAATGTTACAATTAAATTTAAAAAGCTTTTTTTTTTTTTTTTTTTTTTTTTTGTAATGGGAAAGGGGATTGAGTCGGTGAAGGAACATTTTAAGAACTTAAGGGTTCCGGGAGTAGAAATGGTGAATTTTATGCCGGTTATCTTCTCGCCGCCGCGTGACGGACGGTTTTTGACTGTGCCAGTCTCCATTGGTGTTGAACTCGGGACCAGACCAGTGGAAGATAGCTGTCACTCTAGTGATGAAACTGAAACCGTCATATCTTGTTCGACTTCCGACAAGAACTCGGAAGGAAGTGACGGTTGTTTTCTTGGTGCGAGAATCAAGAACGGCGGCGTTTGTTCGGATGACGAAAGCACAAACAGTGATGTGTGAATTAATGTTGGTTTCGGCTTTTAGGCGGCGATCTATATAAATATAGCTGTATCGATGTCTTATCAAGTTATCATATCTCTCTGACTCTCTCTCTCTCTTCTCTCTCCACTTTTTATTTTCTTTTGGGTTTGTTTTGATGTTTAGTAAAACCTCACCTTTTGTTTGTTAACTTTTGTTTTGAAGTGTTTGGCAACTTTTATTAGTAGAAAACAAAATTAAGCTTGTACAAATGTGAAGTTGGAAGTTGGAATTGAGGTTAACTTTTGTTTTGAATTGTGATGTAACGTCTTCAAAATTGAGGTTGTACAAAATTAATGTTTGTTTGAGTTTTCCTTTTTTTTTTTTATCTGGATTTTTGTTTTGGCTCTCTAGTTCTCAATCTATGAATAAAAATGTTGGTACTTTTCTTGACATACATCTTTTACTGACCAATATCTGGTTGATCGCTTAATCAGTATAGTTTTAAGGCTAGTTTATAAATACATATTTTCTATAAATGGACTCGACGTAATTATATGCACAGATACATCAAAGAAACGTACCGTCAGTTATTTAGACGTTTTATCTATCTTTTCGTATATCTTGTCACTTGCCTTTGGTGCAATTTTCAAAAACAGATAATGGTGGGGTTACAAATAATTATATTCTGCAATTTTAATTTTCCTTTTACTGTATATGATCTCTAATCAATAGGCTAAAAGTNTTAAAAAAAAAAAAAAAAAAAAAAAAAAAAAATCAATAGACTAAAAGTTTTAATACTCTGCATTTATTTTTTGAGGTCCATATACAGACTAAAAGTACTTGCAAAAACCAAAACACATGAGAATAAACTTATCCTATTTTAATTATGTATGTTTAAAGCGATTTCTTCAATTTTGAATCAACAATATATATCTTACTTAGCTTCTTTGCCTCTTTGGTGAGGAATATGCAACGTTTCATTTTTTTAACCAACAATATATGTGTTACTTAGCATATTTGCTGAGCCATATGCAANATTTTTAAAAAAAAAAAAAAAAAAAAAATTGTTTACTCTTTATTGTTAAGCGAAAATGAAAGAATCGTAAAATAAAATCATTTTTCTTCCAATCTTTTCTACCTAGATACCCCAACTTACAGATAATGTCAGCTCGAATTTCTTTCATTAAAAACTATTTGTATCATCAAGATAATGGTGTGTTGTTTCTTCACAGAACGTCACAGAACAACTCCAAATTCGCCAAATGTATGGTCTTGGAATACCTACTTTGGAGATGTCATGGGTTGTAAGAAATAATCTGCGAAAACACCTTTTTNGAAAACCCCTTTTTTTTTTTTTTTTTTTTTTTTTTTTTTCTGACACCGTTTACAAACTCTAAACCATGTCACAGTTTCCCATTCAACACCTTTGTTCTATTTGAAACTTGAACCAACAAATAAAAACAAATCAGAAACTGGATCTGGCATCTGAAACCTCCTTGACTTGTGCATGAACACAGAATCCATGATACAGATTACAGAATTACAGCACCAGGCTGAGAAAAGAGAAAAAAAATGCAGAGCAAGATAGTACTGATTCTTGTCCACTAATATTTCATTAGTTGAGAAAGAACAACAAAGAAGCCATTCCGTTATTCATGATCATCCCCCACATTCAAAAGCATATACGGTACTGTCGTTTTGAGCAAACTCAAGTTTGGTCCATAAAACAGTAAAACAAAATGAGTTGAAGAGGATCAAGCAAGAGGATCCTCCTCTCTAGCCTTCTGCAGCAGCTCAGCTCTAACCCGCTTTACCTCCGCTTCCTTCTCCAATCTTTCTTGCTGCATACAAAAGATACAAGTTTCGTTATTAGATCACTCTACTCACTCAACTCCAAGAAGAACACAGTAGTAGTGAGCTGTTTAACATCCCTTATCACTACTTCACCAAGTGCAATCACTCTCACACATTTAAAGCACACATATCAATCTCTAATCATCACATCTAACATGAGGACTGTCAAAGTATAATCGGATCTCAAACGAAACTAGTAGGCCAAGATATATTCAATATCTCCATAATCCAACATTCCATAACCATGGTAACCATTTCAAATCAACTAGTAAGAAAAATTTGCAGAGAGTGAAGAACATGACGCCCACTGAACAAAAACCAAGACTCCATGGCGTTCTGTCATCATCAAAATCAACATTAAAGAGAAAGCTATTCAAATCGAGGCAGATGGCTCTTCCGTATGGGAATCGAAACAAAAGACCCATTTCTTATAACCCAGATAATACGATCACTCTTGAGGATAATCATACAAATTCGATAGCCTAGGGTTTGAATTCGGTTTCCCATTACTCAATATCGAAGAAATTGACACCGGAAATGTGGCTAGAAGGTGTCAGATTTCAGTATGCGCACGAATTGAGAGAGAGAGAGAGAGAGGGAGGGAGAGGAAGAGAAATGAAACCTTCTCGTCTTGATGAAGAGCGATCCAGACATGAACTTTGTCCATGGATTGCCAGAAGGCGAAAGCCGCCAATGTCATCCCAAAGTAGGTCAAAACCTTCACCATTTCAGTCCGCTAATCTTCGTTTGCCGCTCGCTCCTTCCGCTGATTTTCTCGGCGTCGTTTAAGAAGAATCGCATAGATCGGGATGAAGAAGAAGAAGAAGCTGGATGTTGGTGTTACAGGGCAACGATCTGGTGCGGAAAGATACACCTCGTTACTGTGTTACGGGTAAATGCCAGTATGCCACGTGTCGTTCATATCAGATAGATTTATCAATTATGTGATCTGGAAACCCGGTCGAACCGGATTGAGTAGTTGCTTTGTCCGGTTTGGCCGATTTCTAAAAACGCAAGAGCTCGTCGTCGTCTTCAATCAGAAAAAAAGTGATTGTATCTAGGGGAATTCAGAAGAAGGCTCATTTTTCGATCTGAGAAAAGATGGGAGGAGAATCGGAGTCATTCGTCGGCGGATATTGGAATGGATTCAAGGGCTTCTGGGGAGAGAAGTTCTCTTTCTTTGAAAACTACACGAGGTTCACCAAACGCGACGCGCCTCTTCCTTCTTGGTCTTCCTCCGACGTCGACGAGTTCATAGCCTCCGATCCCGTTCATGGACCCACCGTATTTGTCCCTCTCTCTCTCTCCCTCTCTCTGAATTTGATGTTTAATCGATTATCTGTGATGGCTCGGGATTCACTCCTTGTGCCTTGTACTGCTCTCTGATTGCATTTCCCGTTGGCCATCTTCTCTTCTTCTTCTTCTTATTCATTTGATTTCCATTAGGAGGTTCTGTTTGTTTGTGCTATATCAATTTTCCTGGCGATTGTGAAATCAGTGATGAGATTAGGGTAGGATTTTTGGGCTTTAGATCTAGCAAGCATAGAGCAGTAGAATCGTAGTGTGTTGACAGGTAAATTAGCAAATGAGAAAAAGAAAAAAGAGGAGAAAGAAAAAACTGGAATTTTGGATTCTCAGCTTGTGAGTTTCTTAATCATGAATAGATTATCAATCCAATCAATGAAATTCAAAGCGGTGTTGGTGGTATGTTTTCCATAAATCTTTGTTATTCATAAATCCTACTCTCATTGGCTGTGTGGAAGTGATTAGAGTAGGAGAAAGAAGGAAAGCTTGAGTTTCACGATCTATATAATTATAGAGTAGGGGAGAAGAATGTGATAAGCATAGTTGTATCAAGAAGTCGGAGAGTGTGTGATTCTCCATGGTTAACCTCAAGTTTCATGTTTTGCTTCCGTAAGAAATCAAACGAAGTAGAAGTTTTGGTCCTCAGGAAGTTAAAGTTTGGCTAACGATGTGTTCAATCTCTGCTTCCAGCTGAAAACTGCTAGGGAAGCTGCGACTTTTGGTGTTACAGGAGCTGCACTTGGAGCTGTATCTACTGCTGCTTTTGCTTGGAAATACTCGAGGAGTCCACATGGTAATACAACGCTATTGAGAGGAAATGAAAATATATATAGGAGTCACACAACTAGATACTTTATTATGGTTCCTTATTGATAGATAAGCTCTTGTATTCAATCTTTCTTTGTTTATGAGTCAGGTGCTGCATTGTCCTTCTTAGGAGGAGGTGTTTTTGGTTGGACCTTTGGGCAAGAAGTCGCGAACCACACGCTGCAGCTCTATAAGCTGGACACTATGGCGGCTCAAGTTAAGTTCATGGAATGGTGGGAACGCAAGTCTCAATGAAGATCCTGAATCCAGAAACAAAGGATAATCACGCGCGTGCCTGCTGCTTTCTTGTCCATAGTTATCTTGCACACATCATGAAAATGGTGGTGATAGTTCTCAATTTCCTCAAGACTCTTCTCTTTTGATACCTTTATGTTCTCACTCTCGGAATATGTTTTGCCTCTCTCAATAATTCAAAACAGTAAAAAGACTTGCAATAGCTTTGTGGCTTGGATCAAAAAGCTATAAAGAGTTGTTTATTTGAATTGTTTTGTATCAAAATGGCAAATCAGATAAATTTATTCAATAAGCAACAGAGTTTAGATTTGTTTTATTTGTTGGAGCGAAGCAACAGATACCAAAAAGGAAAAACCAATGTTTTAGGTAAGTGGGCTTTGAGTTTACTGATAGGCGATAAACTTCTTCATGGGCCATTTGCATTTCTCGCACGTGACAACTCTCTCCGTCGACGAACCTTCCTCAAACGGAACTACCACCGTGTGACTCACTTCACACGGCTTCTCCTCCGCGATTTGAATCGCCTCCGTGAAACTCAGTCCCGACGCGTACTCTCCCCACCGTAAAACCCGCCTCATCGCCTCCGTCAGCTTCTCTCCGACGATTTTCTCCGCCGTGGATCCCTTTCCGATTACGGCCCAACCTTTGTGTTTACTGTAATCGAAGTCAAGTAGTTCGGTGACTTGTGCAAGCACCCGATCGGGTGTCGATGATTCAACTCGCCTGAGTTTAGATCGTTCGATGCTTTCTAATCGGAGCCAGAAGAGCTGTTGTATAGCTGGACTGAACAGGATCGAGCTCTCTTCCATGGCTGATGTGTCAGAGGTTATCGTGCGTTTACTAAGGTAAATCAGCTCAAACTTGAAGAACCCTTGATTTTGAAGTTTTCTTGCTAGTGAATTGACTTCTTCCACCCAATCCGAATCTTCGCTTGCGAATATGCAGATTTCTCTCCCTTCTTTCACCTATAATTTCGTAGAGTTTTTGAAAACTTGAAGAATTGGTTTCACAATCTGATCAAAAGAAGATAGATTTCTGGAAGTACCCATGTATCAAATGCAGGATGAATGCCGTCAAGCAAGAGCTGCAAGGACCATCCATCTTCTTCCCAAAGCTCATCTTCTCTGGAAACTGAAAATGGGTATGCTCTAACACCCCAAATCAGCACCATGTCCATGGCGTTCATGTTCACAACCTTCCCATTAGGATCCATCACCACCACCATTGTCTCGCCATCTCTATACGGCCATTCTTCTCTTAAAAAATCCAGCACTGTGTGGCTCATCAACCATGGCCGCCTTACTGAGATCCATGGTAGGGAGTTGGAGAAGAAAGTGAAGGTTTCCTGCTCGTAGTGTGTCCATTTGTGGGACGTTGGTATTGGAATCCATAAGATCTCGTAGTTTTGCTCTGTGTTGCTGGTTGGATGATCATACAACTGTTGAAGCAGGAAGTGAAATGGCTCTATAGGTAAGAGTTCTGGCTTTGATAGTAGCAGCAGTATTACCTTTTCTTTCAGCTCAGTTATATCTATCTGCCATTTGATGATAAAGAATATTGAATCAAATGAGTATTGTTGAAGTAACATGAAAAAAGAAAACGGAAAAAGAAAAAGGAAGGTTCTTTTTTTGTACCTGTCTGGAGTATTGTTGAAGTAGCAAATCATCATGTAGAGAAAAAAGTAGTTGGAGTACTTGTTGGTTGTCTTGATGAGCCTCTGTGTTAATGTTTCTAAGCCGTTGATAGATTTCATCCTCTTTAGACATTGCAACAGAGATGAGTATTGCATTTAATAGAAGCTGTGATTTTGGATTTTAACATCAGAACATTTGAGACTGACCTATTTGTGTACTGCATTCTTCTACTTGCTTGCTGAGGCGGTTATGCATGTTGCGCAACTGATATCCCAAACTCGAAAGTTCTCCTGCTGCTCTCCTTGTTTCCGTTGCCTGAGTATTTCAGAGAATTCCTAGCCATGAGAAAACTCAATGTTGAATTGCTAATAATATGATGGAAACAAACTCTCTTTGTTTTGTTTTTCATTTTGTTAGGAAAGGTGGAAAAATTCACCTGCTGGATTTGCTTGAAGTAAGGAATCTGCTGCAGGCACGCAAGTGCACTTTTGACAACCCGGTAAGTAGCCAGATAGATGTTAGACATGGTTTCTCCCACAATGTTGCCGTCTAGCGTCGCTTGTTTAAATGGAAGCCTTTCGAATTCGATGATGCATTTGGTTACGTCCACCATAGCTTTAACGAGCAAGCTTAGAGAGTTTAACCACGGTCTGAACTTGGTTCTCTCGGTAGGTAACTGGTTGAGTGTTGCAATTGATGCTGCGACGGGATCGCTCAAGGCTAGATGAATTGGTAGCGATAGAGCTCCGTATGTTGCAGCAAGGGCTCCTAGTACTATCACAGCTTTTGCATCCCATCTGTATTCTTTCAGAAGATCAAACAAAACCATTGTTCTTGTTTGGATCTCAGTTTCCCCCTTGCATGGACAAAACATCTGCAACCTCCAGACTTTCAGGATTTCCGGTTTTTGGAAGAATCGATTTGGAAAGAAAGGAGGATGATCGATTTACCTGAACAGAGATTCTGGAGATAGCGTATGGTAGTGTTTCCGTTGATTCAAAAAATTCAATGTTGGTCATAATATTCTCTGCTAGAGACGGCTTGGAAACCTGAAACTTTATCGGCACTGTCATTGTCACTGTGAAGCATCTAGACAAGTTTATTGTAGAATTGAAGCGCAAGTGATGGAGAGAGCTCACATCATTCTGCAGAACAAAGCTCAAGATGGTTTCGACTTCTTGAAGCAGCATTTCGGAATCAAGCCAGCGACCATCCGGATCATGGATACGAAGTAGCTGCTCAACTATGATTTCTTCTTTCAGAGCAGAGATTTTGCATCGGAAATCCATGGTAATGGGTTGTGTCGAAAAAAGCTATACTCTGAAATTGGATTCTAATACTAACCACGTTTTGTGTGATAAGACCTTAGTAGGGTCTCTGAAACTGAAGATTGTTCAACAATCTGTCTGGAATCTTATTCAAAGACTTCAAAAACATGTCTTTATCTTTATCCGGTTTAAATTCTTCGTTTCTTTTTTTACACTGTGGCAACACTTTTCGTGATGAAGGGCAGTCACTTACTCTGGTTAATCAACACAAGTCGCATTCATGGAAAACTAAGAAAAGACTTGCGTTAAAGGCAAAGTATATCTCATCTTCTTACACTATGAACAGTTAAAAGTATAGTAAGTCGCTCTCTTTAATCAAAAACCTATGAAACACTTAGCCTTTATGCCTTTTTTGGTAGAAAGTTAATTCGTTTATGAATCTTTAGCTATGATGTTACAGACCGGTATGGATACGATCCATAAGATGTCAATTACGGTAGTGAAAACAGAACAATTCGTGTTGTAGAGTATAGGTTTCAGACAAGAAAGGTATATACAGTATGTTGTTTGATACATGATAAGGAGCATTCAAGAAGACTCTTCAAGGAAGAGATTTAGTTGTTATGTTGGAAAATAATTCTGTAAAACACGAGTCTGATGGAGCAGAGCAAAGATTCTTTATTTACATGTCGCATCTGACGAGAGAGAGTCTGCTGTGTGTTATTCATGTGCAATGAGAAAGCAAAGCAAGATTATATCTACAAACAACACACTGGTCAATATCTCCAGTCTCCATCCCCACTGATGAGTATCTAGTTGGGATGATGTCAGAAAACTGAAGCTGTACTGTGAAAGATCTCCGATCACCACAAGTTTCCCAGCTCTTTGAGAGAGTGATCTTAATAAAGCTTGATACGAACCGAGATTGAGCTTCGGCAGATAGGGCAAACATTGAGGTCTTCTCCACATTCTGAGCAAGTCTGTGCAAAAACAAAGCAAAGTGAACAATTTTGTTTGAAGTATGATACTTTAGGTAACCTCGAAGATAGTTTTAGACCGGAAATGCACCTGATGACCACAGTTGAAAGCCATATTCTTTGAGCTCACTAGACATATCGGACAAAACTGAAAACAAAACATGTGGTTAGAGGGAAAAAAGATGATCCAATGCATCTGTGGTTTCTTTCTTTTGTCACTCATTTATATGAAATACCTGGCCCTCGTTACGAGCATTTGAAGGTGGTGCTGGTGCAGTGGCAACACCATTATCATATGGTTGTGGTGCTCTGTTCTGAAAGCTGGTTGCTCGAGAAGTTCTTGGACTGTTGCGCATAGATTGAGTTGCATAAGTTGGTGGTGGAAGCGCAAACCTGTTTGGACAATTCCCAGTTCTTCGTCTGCAAAATTGAGAAACAGTTCATAAATGCTCTGCATAGAGATTACAGTGATGCAAATCATAAACATCTGAAAGTAACTTACCCGAGTAAGCCTAGCTCGAGTGTGGCTTTATACTGAGATGGGATCTCCATTAAGGCGGAAAGCGCAAATTCCGCTTCTTTTCTTGCTGGATCAATGTTCTTTGACATTATATCCGTGAAATTCACAAACTGAAGTCATCCAAATACAAAAACTTGTTGAACTAATTCATTTGCCAGGACAAGAGAGAGAGAGAGATACACTGTTGCATAAAGCTTATTTGGTGTTGTTATTACCTGGAAATTGTCAAAGGCACGAGCAGGGATGTTGTCATCAAACTGTCTCATAGTGTCCCAGGGACCATCTCCAACACCAACAAGAACTATAGACAAAGGATATTCACTGCAAAATGGAATCAATCACAAGTTAGAAACACTGCGGTTAATGAACAGATTGTAATAGTTCTTTGTTGTTACCTTGCTCTAACAATGGCGTCAATGGTTTTCTGCTCTTGTGGACTGACTCCACCTCTCTCTGTATCAACACTTCTTGTCACCTGTCAATAGTAAAAAAGCTCCAAATGGTTAACTACACAAATGTCTGAGAATGATCAACACTAACACAGCCGTTTTCTTTTACCTGTCCATCAGCGATTATGAGAAGAACATGGTACTGGCCGCCACTTTCTTCCACAATCGTCATGGCCCTTTCGATGATTGGTGCGAAAGATGTCGGACCTGCAAGGCGGAGCTGAGGAACGATGTCTCTGTAACACATGAGGACTTCTTCAAACCCGTTACAGAATGCATCATTGGGGTTGAAACTGAACACATCCTGATCATGTGTTGTAGCTGCATAGTAAAAAAAAAACCAACCTTAGCAATCTCTCTAATCAATCACAGATATCAAGAAACAAAGATCGAGTCTTTACAGGTTTATTACCATCTCCAAATCCATAGCAAGGGATCAAATTGTCCTCATCGAAAACCGATAAAGTCTTTCCGATGATGGCAATAGCTTGCTGGTAAGGGTTTGGAGTTGTTCCAATGTAATGCAGGCTCTTCCTACCAAATGATCTCGCCCCTAAAACCAAACCACTCAAGTCAGCTTTCAGATCAAAAACATTGGCTATACATAGAGATGATATAACTTCCCTAACCTGTCCACTCGTTGCTCTTAGTGACATCAATACCAACAATCAGATTCGAAGACTCCAAACCAGCGTGTGAGAGAGCAGCAGTAACCTAATAGAGAGAGAAAATGTCACACACCAAAGACTCAAGAACTATACAAAAAGGTGATGACTTTCTGTGACTCAAGACCTCATCAATGGAGCGGTAGTTATCAGCTATCCGTGAATACTTCCTCTCAAGAATCTTCTGAGTTTGCAATCCAGAGTTGTAGGAAGGCGCAGGGCTTGCAGATGGATGGTTTGGCGTGTGATAAGAGCTGTTCTGATCTCCGTAGTGTTCCCAAGAAGAAGCAGACGAGCTCGCGGAGGGGCTGCGAGTATACCTCCGGGCGCTTCCTCCGCCTCTGCTCGAGTCTTTTGAGCTGCTTCCTCCCATGACAGTTAACCAAATCCAGAACAAGATGAACAACACAATCGCCTGCAACAACACTTCAAGCATATGGCAATATTTAGATAATAACCCAACAAAAGTAGCCTCCTTTATGAATCATCCACACACACACACATATATATAGAGAGAGACAGAGCTTCTTGACTTTGATTTCTGGTGGGTTTTTCAGAGATCAATTGAGAAGACTTTTAGAGGAAAAATCTCAACTTTGTTTTTTTTTGCATCAAAGTCTTGACCTTTTACATTGTTTAAACTTTAAACATGTATGATAGGTAAATTTCAGATTGGTTTACAAAATTAAACTAATATTATCAAGACAGTCGCTTTCAAGAGGACTAAGACTATAGCATCGCCGTGAACTTCAAGGAAAATGTGAGAGATTGATTTTCCGGCGAGAAATGATAAATTAAACAGGAAACGCAGTTCGGAAAATTACAGGAAACAAAGGGGGTTTATTACGAGTTGACTGATTCAAACATTGTCTTCGCTTCGAAATTTCGATCTGGGTTTTAAAGCAATCGATATTCTAGAGAGAAAATAATTAATGTGTAGACGTTACCTTGTGAATCTGCCGAAGGATTTCTTGTGAAGTTGATTTTTCAGTAGATTTTATTTACGAAATAATACAATCGTGACATATATATACGTATCTGTTTCAGAAATAATAAAATATTATTATATTCATTTTCTTTAAGTCCATATTCGCTTGACCGATATTTATCTTGGGATTTGGACTTTATTTTAGTAGCTTTGACCCTGTGATTGCCGCGATCTGATTGGTAGTTTATGATTATGATTTTGGTTTTGAATTATTATAATTATATTTATAATTGATAGAGTTAAATTAATTAATTTGTATTTCTCAATTAATAATTCAATATACACAAGCAAGATGATAGGATTAATAATTAACTATAGGATACAAGAAGAAGCAATGATTTATGGCTCAAACTTAAACCAGCCCATACAAACCAACAAATAAACCATTTAATAAATAGCCTAAACTTAAACCAGTAACCAAACTTTGACAAGAGACTAGCATCTCCATCCTTTAAATACCCATAATAAATCTTTTTAAAATATAATATTAATTGTTATGATTTAATTTAATTAATCATAAAATGACATATACCAATTATTGAGTGATAAGTCAATATTCTAACTAATAACCAATTATATTCTCTTTTCTACTTTTATTTTTTATTTTTTAATAGTTTTTTTAACTTAAAACTCTTCTTTAAATACAGCTACGATCTTTCAGAAATTGGCTGAATCCGATCGTTAACAATGCTTCGCTCTTCTCTTCTCCTCTCTTCCTTTTCTTTGTTTGTCTTTTAGTATCAGTTTCTTTTCTTTTTGCTGCTACTATTTGGCTGTAATGGTTCTATAAACTTCATTGTATCCCACTAATTACTAATTATAAGAAACAAAAAAAATACAGAGCAATGGAGGTGGTCTAACATGTCGAGCTATAATTGTAACTTGGCCTTCTTTTGTTAGATGGGCATATTTTATTGAAAGCCATAGCGTTAGATCTAAGGTTTTGAATTTCTTTGTTGTAGGCTCTCTACAACAGTTGTACTGATGTGGCTACCCAACTTGAGTGTTTAAGGGGTTAGTTAGTTAAGGGCATCTACATCAAAAAAACTGGGCACAATTCTTTATGAGAAAAAAATAAAAAATAATGACGTGACGATTCTAAATCGATAGAATCACCTCTGCAGGGAGAGGTTTTGGAGGTCGAGTTCAACATGTGTCGGCTCGTGATTCGTCGCTTTTTTTTTTTACAAAACCTTTTTTTTTTCTTGAAAAATGATTTTTTTTTTTTATATAATTCTGTGTTTTTTGATGTGCATGCTCTAAGACTAGTATTCAAAATTTCGTTCAGAGCTAGCAGTATAATCGGAGGAGGTTTAGCGTTAAACTAATTATAGTTGAATATTAATCGAATCGGAAATTAGTTTTTATAGTCTTACCTATATGTGGATTTATATATTACTAGATAAAGCCCTGCGTATACGCGGAATTTATTTTAAAATTTTTGAAACAAATTACAAAAAGCTATTGAAAAAAGATGATTATTATTAAATATAAGTAAAATAATACTGAGAACCTGATAAGAAATCTGTGAATAACATAAGATGCACAAAAATTTAAATTGTGTATTCCTATTTAAAATAAAAACAAAAATTTTGTTTATATCTATATTGTGAATATATCAATATAAATAGAAAATTGAATATGTTACTAACATTTTTCATAAAGTAATAGAAGGTCCACTCCCATAAATATATTATTTTCTTTAAAATTTCTAACTTTCCACTTTCAAATAACACATACTATATTATATTATGACGATAATTTCGATTTTGATCCAACTGATTTAGAAAGAAAAAATTGAAACACACAATTAGAGAGATGAAAAAAGGTGGAAGAACACAATTAAATTTTGAAAGTTATAGCTTATTATATAGGACTTGGTAAGACATATAAAATATGTTTTTTTTTCTTTTTATATGAAAAACCTTTTTATCTTAGAATATGAGACATGCAAATTTTTTTTTCCCTTTTTCCGTTATAATATAGAATATTTTTCAGTTAGAATATGACAAATATATATTTTTATCTTATAATATGAAACATGCAAAAATACTTTTTTCTTTTTTCGTTATAATATGGAACATTTTTCCGCTAAAATATGCAAATATAAGCTTTTACTTTTTTAACACCTTTTTACATATGATTTTTGTTTTCAAGACACATGTCAAGATCTCAAGATGAGTAAAATAAAAATTGATACATGTCGCGATCCTATGAATTATAAAAATCTTATGTGTCGCAAGCACGTCGCGCACATCCAGCTTTATATAATAAGATATGTGAAGAATTATGTGGATGAAACATCATGGTTTGTTGGTCGAAGTTCGTTTAAATGATAAACAAGTTGTGAGTTGAAGTCGTATGCGACGTTTTCTCTGGTTTAGTAACTGTAAATAATCTCTTTGGTTTCTTAACGATTTTCATCAGTTTTAATTGTTTTATAGATCAGATAAATTCATCAAGTTACTACTGATTTTTTACTTCAATTGAAGAAAAAAAAAAAACTAAATATTTATTTTTTGAAAAACAAGAAATCTGATTTTAGGCCTTAGTGTAATCCTTGCGGAAGCAATAGAAATTCTGATAGATTCATCAAACTACTTCTGATTTGTGACTTGAATCGCTCTTTAAGAAAAAAAAAACACACACACACACTGATTTTAGACCTAGTATCATATAGTCCTTGTGGTTTTCGACCGTTGAGTGTCTTACCTTGTGGAAGCATCAGACGTTTGAAAGTTGAAACTGCGACAATTGATTTTACTCTAACATTTTGACTGTATAACAACGAAAATGTGATACCGTGATTGACTAATATTAAGTTATTAAAAATTAAAAAGAAATTATAAAGTGTATATATAGCCTGTTGACAAAANCCCTTTGAAAAAAAAAAAAAAAAAAAAAAAAAAAAAAAAAAGAAAAGAAAAAGTGTATATATAGCCTTTAAAATCCATGTGCTATAATTAAAGTTCAACTGTCTAAAGAGAAAAAAAAGAAGAATTTTCTAGTAAATAGCTTTGGCAGATTTTATAGTGTCGGTGTTGTGTCTTTTTATGTTGTTTTTAGGAAAAACATTTGTCGGGGTATAGTCAAACATCCGAACTAATTTAAAGCTACATGAAGTATATGTTTTGCATGACCATATATACGAACTATATGTGGTCATGTACGCAACTACACAACCATACATTTCGTCATTGGAATAGTCACCGTAGTACGGATTCCAACATCGGCTGTTCAATTTCTCCGATATAATTTTGAAAACTAAACCTAGACACAAACCAGACCTACACCGACCCATCCTTGATGTTCGCTGGTATAGGGAAGTGCACATGTTTAACCGATTAGAACTATTGTGTTATTGTTATGTATCTTCGATCAACAATTTGGTACCATGAATCCGAAAGTCATTATTTCTTTTTGGTTAAGCTTCTGCTTTGTTCAGCCACTTGCCGTTTTAAGTTTAAATGGGAACGAATTGTTTTGTTCAAGTCATTACATAATATAGAAGAAGTCATTACATAATTGTTCCGACGTCGGAATATATGGTTATGTAGCTGCGTACATGACCACATGTAGTTCGTACGTGTAATTATGCGAAACATATATTTCGTGTAGCTAGGCATACATTAAATTAGTTCGGATGTTTAACTACTTTTTTCCTTATTTTTATATGATTGTGTTAATCTGCATGTTATAGATTTTCGATGATTTTTCGCCTTTTTCTCTTTCACGGTGGTTTTTTTTCAATGAGTAAATGGCTAAATCTGACGAGAAAAATGGTCTAGATCCGGTAATACTATGAGGTTAGGTTATTTTTCTTTGGTGTATATATAGACGTTTGTTGTTGCAGATCTAATTGTTTCTGATTCACTAAAGTTAACAATATTTATGTTTTTGAGACAATTTTTGATGGTTGTTCTGATTTAATTCATCTATGAATCTGGATACAATTATCTAAGAGGAACACAAACAAATATGCTTTCGTGAGATGGTTTTAAATCTACAAGTTGTTATTCCAGCGCCGACAATAAGGCGCACACATTTGATGTTGTTTTGTTTATTATATTTCACGTTCTTTTGGATTGTTAGAGATATTAAGAGCGCAAATAATGAGACACACACATTTGATACTATCCTAATATATTAGAAAAGAAAATATTAAAAAATAACCTTATATTCATGTGTTATTAACATAATTATCATGTTGATATGTCAACATCAGAATTACTTTCAAGACAAATATAAAAAGACATTATTTAGTAGAACATTTACATACAATGCCATTGCTACACAATTTTTTATTTGATTATAAATATTAAAGATTTGCATGTATTTTTCACTAAACAATATCTAAACAATATAAACAATATATGAAACAATTATTATAAAATATTTTAAAAATTGAATATTGATAGAAATATTTCTACATTAATTATAGATTTTTTTTCTTTCAAATATATAAGATTTGTTAACATATTCTTTTTATATTAATATATAACCAATTGATAATATACTTTCACTTAAAAACATATATTATGTAAATTTTATTTATTATAAAATATTTTAAGAATCAAATACTGATATAAATAATTCAA
>OVBJ01000731.1:0-43763 GCA_900406535.1 Noccaea bulbosa | reverse complement strand
TTTGGATCGAATTTTACAAACGATTATCAACTGAGCCAATCATATTTCAGATAATATAAATTTGACCTACCGATTTACAGAATTAGTTTATCGATTGTTATAATTAATCGGATAAAATCGGTATCGTTACGGTCGCCCTCTTGAAGCGATTAATCGGATGGTTAATCGGAAAAATCGGGGATTTTTAGAAAGTAGCCACTAATAATTGAATAAGGTTTTTGACTGAATTGAATATCAATAGGTATTAGACATTATTAAATAATAAATATTGGAACAATATTGATTTGATTCAATAATCACAATCAAAAGTCTTCGTCCCCATTATGAAACATAATAGATAATTATATCTCTCCCATGTCTACCACTCACCTTTACATCTAATAAATTATTTCTTGAGCATATTTATCACATCTAATCTAACTATGACAAAAANAAGAAAAAAAAAAAAAGAAAAAAAAAAAAAAAAAAAAGATATCTATGACATCTACTTTAACGTTTGTATTTTACAGTCCGGCTGCTGCAAACCACCAAACGCGTGTGGCTACAACTTCGTGAATCCGACGCTATGGCTAAATCCAACCAACATGGCTGCAGATGCAGACTGTTACCTATGGAGCAACGACCAAAGCCAGCTTTGTTACAATTGCAACTCATGCAAAGCTGGTCTTTTGGGAAACCTAAGAAAAGATTGGCGTAAAGCAAATCTCATACTTATTATCACTGTCGTTATTCTCATTTGGGTCTATGTTATTGCATGTAGTGCGTTTAGGAATGCTCAGACGGAAGATCTCTTCCGCAAATACAAACAGGGCTGGGTCTAAAGTGTATGTGGATAGGGATTTGTTTGTAGTTGTTGAGATTGGAGTATTCGAAAATAGCTTGCGATATTATTAATGTGTTTGGAAAGGGCTTTCTGCATGGATTTTGTTTTTGTATCCTTTTAAAGGTTTGCTTGTGTTTTGTTTAAAAGAGATTGTGTTGAATGTTGATGATAGTATCAATTGAACGTGATCTTATATATTAAAAACAATATTTGGGCTGACCAAACAGTCTTAACTACGAATGCATCGAAAATTTGAGACACATACTCTTGTTAATGCCTTTATAGAAGACTCCGTTCGTTAACTATGTTATTTAATGAGTTGCCACTTGGCAGGACGTAGCTGCATTTCAATAGATATTTGACTACACATAGCTACAGAGATTTGATATTTTTCGTTAGTTTTGCAATAACTTGAATATTATGTGTATTTCGAATCCGCGGGGCAATCAAACAAAACCAAAATGAATTGAAGAACGGCCCAAATTGAAAGAACTAAACTTCAAACAAATAAATCCACCAGGCGGAAAATCAACTACAAATTAAAACGACAATTGCATGCATGAAACCACAATTCCATCTTTCGTGTTTTATCAGAAACGGAAGGAAGCTTATATCGGTTTTGTTTCTTCTGAACCGAACAATTTGATATTGTACCGAACAAAACCAAACCTTCTGTAATTATCTAAGCTCAATATTAACCTTTTGTACTTGTTTATTTTTTTGCTACTTATGTAGTTTGTAATTATACTCACGTTTCAGTGAGTTTGTTGCTAATACTAATCAAAACCCAATAATCTTTGCTCATCAAAATGAGGTTTAAGGCAAAGAGATAATTTGTGTAGCATATAAGCTCATGCCTTTTTTGCTTGTGGTTGTTGAGATTTGAGTATTCGGATATAGCTTGTGATAAACCAAGAGATGAGTTTTATTTCCCTTAATCAGTTTTATTTATTGTTTTCGATTTCCAAAGTTTTCAGAGTTTTAGTGCTGCCGAAAAAGATCTAGGCAATATGTCAAATCAGGAAAAGAAAAAAAAAACAGTTGAGACGGAGAGAATAGATTGACTGTGATTTCCCAAGAACAACCTTGAAACTTCTTAATGAAAAACAAGTAAATAACGCAGTTACTATTTATAATTTAATTTTTGATGTTTAAAATCACAGTTGATACATTATCATTTGGTTAATGTAAAACAAAAGTAGCTTCAAATCCTTAACATCTATATAAACTACTTATACAAAGATTGCATTGACAACACCTAAACTCAAGTTATCAAGCTTCCAAATTATTCCAATCTATTTTGTTTCTACCTTCATGGACAGCGACCCACATTTCTCGTAGATTAATTTACCTGAGAGATGAATATGTTTTTGAAAAAATCACAATTTGTCTCTTAACAAATAGTAATTTTGGTTATAAAACTTCTTTGTTGCATACCAATGCACATTATCACTTTTGTTTGAATCACAATTAATCAAAAGCCGAAAGTCTTTCATCAGCTTGCTTTCCTCCTTGCTGAGCTTGGACTCAATATCCATGAGACTCGTGTTGAGCAAAGATACTAAAGTTTGAGAGCACGAAGATCATGAGGCCATCCGTTAATTTTTTCCAAGGTAATATATACACTCTCATCTCGATCTTTTTACCTTTTTTAGTTGATTTCTTTCATTTTCAACTTAAGAAAAATATCATTAAAATTGATTGTTTATTGTGGGTGGGGTAGGTATATCACACATCGGAAGTTTAGATTGGACTTAAGTGATATATGAGACTTGGGATTTGAGCCTTTGCACTTATAGCCAATTGGTTTTGAGTTTGATGCACAAAAAATGCCCAGGGAGCTGTTTCTTCTTCTTTCTTTCTAAATTCGCATTCTGTAAAAAGTAAATGAAATGGTAAAAGGAAAAAAAAATATTTTAACAGTAAAAGAAAAAAATGTATATTTTATAATATTTTATAATGCATTCACAAACTAGCTGAGAAGGATGAAGATTTTGCTTTGACACTCATCAGAGCCGCTTCTTTCATTCAAATGAAGAAAGCTCAGACCGTGAACAAGCTGTTGAACCAGCCTTGTGAATACACACATACCAAGACTTTCAGCAAGAAATTTGTTGCACTTTCTATAGCCAAAACATAAGCTACACTCTTTGTCGCAACATTGTTTGGAATCATTGCTGTGGGTATTGATATAGTACCTGCAATTAAAAAGAAGAAATAAAAAGCTCTATAGTTGCAGGAGGTTAAGGAGAGCTTCAACGAGAAGTTGGCTGCTTATTACAACTCAACAAACTCACTTGGAGAGTTTATTGGAAGATCAGAGAATTGAAAGCTCCAATAGTTTGATGAGTTGTAATAAAAAAAAAAAAATTTGTAGTTTAATTCTCTATTTTGACTGATCGTTAATGGTTGTTTAAGTTCTGGTTTGACAGTTTTATTAGAGTCCAACGAATGACAAAGCCCAAACTTTTGTTGTATCTCAGTGAAACTTTAATTGATAACGCTGGAATCAAAATGTTTATTCGGTTGCTAACAAAATTATAAAAACCTAGGCTGTCTCTAGCTATATAGTTAAGTTCATTTCTACATTCTAATCATAAATATAACATTGTCCGGAGATGGTTGTAGTTTCTAACGTGGTCGAAACTACCAGGTAAGTTTGTTTGGTCTATCCCTAATATATTAAAATAGAAACATTTTTAAAAATTAACCTTTAATTGATGTATTATTAACAAAAATACTATGCTGAGGTGTCATCACATAGTTCATTCTCAAAGTAAATATAAATTAAGACAAAGACTACTAGATTAATTACATTACTAGGGTTGGACCCGCGCCCTGCGCAGAGTGAGAAATTTACGGGTTATATCTTTAAATAAATAATTAAATTATTTAAAATAAATCCAATTTAATAAGTTTTATGTGATAAATGTACTATTAAAACTACAGTAAAACAAAATTACTTATAATATGAGATTGTTTATTAAATCAATATTCAAACTTTTCTAATTTCTTATTATTGTGGTTCTTTTATAATAGGTTTATAAACCACCATATTTATAATATTTTATAGTTATTGATGTTTGATCAATTTTTTTTTTTGAAATATTTAAAAATCTGAATCAATTATAATATAATATTTTAAGATTATAATGATTTAAATTTTTGTATTAATAATATTTACTTTTCGATAAAAATTGTAATATTCTAAATTTTTATCCAAGTTATACTATTTCAAATATTTAAATATTTTGATATAAATATTTTCAACTTATTCACATCAAAATATTTTTAATATTATAGATATTAGTTGGTTTAATCATATGTTTCCACTAAAAAAATTCATATTAAACCAAAAATATTATAAAGTTTGATGCTTATTAAATCAACATTCTTACTCTTATAAATTCTTATTATTTTATTTTTATAATAGTCTTTTGAAAAACTCATACTTTTTTATTTCTAATGTGGGCTTTGAAAAACTCATATTTTTATTATTTGATAAATTGATATTCATTTTTGAAAATTCAAATTACAACTTGTAGTAGAAAAAAAATTATTTTTTATTAATATATAGATGATGTGACAAATTATTGTTTTTACAATATTTAATTCAACCAAAAAATGAGAGAAGAAAATATAGTATTTAAGAAAGGTAATTAGTATGATATATTTTCAAAATATGGAAAGAATAATAATCTCTTCATAATTAAATGGTAAATTATGTATTAATATTGGTATAACATATTCTCTACCCAAATTAATTTCAGTGAAATAAAATGTAATTAGTCTAATAATCTTTGTCTTAATTAAAATTTACCCTAAGAATGAACCTAGTGATAACACATCAGCATGACATTTTTTGTTAATATTAGATGACACAAATGTTTTTTTTATATTTGTCTTCTCTTTTAATATATTAGGGATATGCCATTGGATTAATTTGATTAGAGAATAGTTTATATCAATAATTTATACATATTTTAGCATTTAATTATAAAGATATTATCATTCTTTTCATATCTTATCAAATATATCAAATTAATTATTTTCTTAAATACTACATATTTATTCTCTCATTTATTGGTTAAACTAAATTTTATAAAAGTAAGTAAATAAATTATCACATTACCCATATATTAATAAAATGTACATCTGTTTTTACACAAATTATAATTTGAATTTTTAAAAACATATATCAATTACTGAAATGATGAAAAAAAACAAGTATATCATCAAAGTCCCACATTGGAAATGAAAATGTATGATAGTTCATAACATTATTATAAAAAGAACCAAAATGATAAGAAATCATATGACTTGGAAACTTAATAAGAATCCAAATTAATCAGTATATTTGATTTAATATAGTTTTTAATAAAAATATATAATTAAACCAAATAAAAGTTATATTATTATAAATATTTGTCTGTGAAAAATTGAAAATATTTATATAAAGATATTAAAATATATGAAACTTGGTTAAAAAGTTAAAGTTGAATATTATAAAATTTCAACTTAATCATAAATTCAAATATTAATATATTAATATATTATATTATAATTTCTTAACAATTTTTCAAATATTGTAAATATTTTTATTTGATTAAAAGTTTTTAATATCATAGATTTCTATTGAAGTATATGTTATTTTAAATAATTGAAAACAGAATAAATTTAATAAACATAGAAGATTTATATAGATATGCTTTTTCCAATTTATAATTTCATACAAAATTATAAATTCATTTTACTGTTCTCAAAATTAATATTTAAATTTATATTGGAGATTTTCCAATTATATGATGATGTCGCCAATAAATATAGCGTTATATATGGAAATTATTTAATTATTAGTAAATTCAAATATTTATTATTTATCCATATTAACTATAAATTGTCATAAATCAACCATAAATAGTTGACAAAAAAATCAGCCATAAATTATAGTGTTTTGAGCAATGATTTTATTTAAGGAAAAAAGTTTGCTAGCTACACGAAGTATAGGCCACGGCATGCTCAAACATCTGAACAAATTTAATGTATACCTAGCTACATGAAGTATATGTTTCGCATGACCACATATACGAACTATATGTGATTATGCGTCCAGCTACACAACCATACAATTAATACAAGAAAATAGTATATTACATCTTTTAAATAGCATCATAAATATAAATAATATTAATTTAAATATTTATTGATAAATGATACAAAATATATATTTTAAAATCACTTATAAAATCTGATAATTTTATTAGCTTATTCTTCAAAATTTTAATAAAATTGATACAAATTATATCATTTTACATCATTTTAAAAAATTGAAAAGAATTATAATTGATGTAAAATGATATAGATTTGTATCAATTTTATTAAAGTAATGTGGAATATGTTAATATCAACATCAGTTTCTATAAGTGATGTTAAAAATATATTGTGTATCATTTATCATTAAGTCATATAAATAACATCATTTATATAACAAATATTAATTTAAATTATTTTATAATGTTGATATTAATATTAAATTTGATCTATGATTGAAATATTGTTAATTTTTTATCATTTTGTAAGTGATACTAATACAATTTGTTTTATACAAATGATACCAATTTAAGATTTCATTTTAATTACTGATATTAAATTAACAAACTTTAATATTTAAATTAGAATAAATTGATATTAATATTAAATTATTAAATTAGTATTATTTTCATTTTTACTACTGATATTTAATATTTAAATTTAATATTAACATTATCGATAACAATTTAATATTTAATTTTTATAAAATTAAATGATATTAATTCACTTAAATAATATCATTTCTATAAATAATATTAATTTAAGTATTTAATGATAAATGATACAAAATATTATTTATAATATCACTTATAAAATCTGATGTTTTTATTAACTTATTACACATCACTTTAATAAAATTTATACAAATCCTTATCAGTTTACATCATCTATATTTCATATCAATTTTTAAAAATGATGTAAACTAATTTATATTTATATCAAAGAATTTAAAATTATATAGAATAAGTTAATAAAAATATCTTTTTTTATAAGTGATTTTAAAATATATATTTTGTATCATTTATCAATAAGTAATTTAAATTAATATTATTTATATTTATGATGCTATTTAAGTGATATAATATACCATTTTTCTTGTATAGTTGGCCACATAACCACATATAGTTTGTACATGTGGTCATACAAAACATATACTTCGTGTAGTTAGATATACATTAAATTTGTTCAGATGTTTGAACATGTCGTGACCTATACTTCGTGTACCTGGCAAACCATTTTCCTTTATTTAATACATATCGAACTTAACATTTATAATATTAGCAAATTTGAATTTAATTTTCATAATATTTCTTTTATTTTCAGAAAAAAATATCATACCATATTTAACTGTAACTATTAAAAACAATACATATAATCTTACCAATTTTAAAAACAATAACAATTTAAATGTAGTCATTTGATTTGTTATTTTAACTATCTTATTATATTATAGTCATTTGATTTTTATATCTTTCACTCAATTTTATCATATGTAATCTATAACTACAATCAATATTTTTTATTTTTTTAAAGAATAATTAAAATGTTTAATTTACACACTGTAAAACGAAGATAAGAACCAAACCATCAAATTAATATGTTGCATAAGATTTCGAGTTATGTAAATAGACATCTTTAAGTTAAAAGACATTAGAGTAAAATATCATCATGTACAAAGCGCGGGTCCAATCCTAGTAAAATAGTATACGTAAAGATGAGTGATCACGATTTCAACATTTTTTGCAATAAAAATTTATTGCATATAATAACCCAATAATTGTGGTCTAGAGGTATTTCACCGGGTAAAGGTGTAAACTCATTCTTTTCCGGTTCGACTACCACTAAGTCCAGTTGAATATGGGCTTGGTCCGAATGTTTAACTTGGTATGTTTGTATAATGAATTAGTTGGATTCTACTAGGTCTAGATCACCATAATTATCGATAGAAATAAGAATCTACACTAATAAAAGGTGCAGTTTGAGGCTCCTCAGGCCATCCACCTCAGCAATCTCTCTTTCTTTCCCAGAGTGCCACGTGGTATAAGCTCAAAATATTCTGAATTTCTGATGGAGAAAAAAAACCTCAACCTTTCATCTTCTCCTCCGTCTCGCTTCCACCAAATCGTCAAACATTTAAACTGAGATATTGATGCGTTTCATCGTCCCCTTAATCTTCTTTAGTGCTTCCTTTTTAACTTCACCAAATCCATCTCTTCTCAAACGCTCTACCCTACAAGCCTTCGCGTCTCTCCGATATTCCACTTCACCGTTTTCCCCTGCTTCTCACATGAACCATTCTTCCTCAGCTTCTTCCGTTCCGTCTACACATGTCCGCCGGAGGCAACACCTGCCACCGCTCTTCGGCAATCGCGCTCGAAAACCACCGACAACCCGCTGATCCACTGGGTTTGTGCCCGTCCGCCGCACAACCTCCACCGTCGGGTAATCATTATCCCGACCATTCCTATCCCTAGGCTTACAAGATGATGTCTTCCCCATCAATTACACTCGAAGAATGGAACACTTCGTCTTCTACTAAGCCTTTCATAACAGCAACCATCACTGCCTCCTCTTCTCTCTCCATCCAAAGGTTATCCCTTTCTTCCTCTTTCTATTCTAATCGAAATCTGGTTTGCTTCAGTGAGGATTTTTCTCCTGCGTGTGATTCAATAGGTCTGCTAATCGGTTCAACCATGTATGGAGACGAGTTCTTCAAGCATTTATCCCCGAGGCAAGTGCTTTTTTCTTCTATTCTTTATTTTCCTCAAGGTTCTTCTCAGAATCTCCCCATCGGATTATGATTTTGGTTTAGATCATTGAGACAAGTGAATTGTAATTTTGTGAATGCAGGGGTTTCCTGGTAGTGTTACTCTGGGGTTCCAATTATGGGACACGCTACAGGTAATGGGAGACCATTGTGTATGTGAGTGTGCAACCTTATGCCTCTGTAAACTCTGATTTGTGTTTGAATTTTGTTACTTGGATTTATAGAGAAATTTATAGTGTTAATATATGTTTATAGGGTGAAGACTAAAGAGTTTGTTCACTTATTGTCCGTTCTGTTTACGTTACATATATTTTGCTTTGGTGGCTCAAGTTGTTCTCTCCTAATAGGATACTGGAGAGAGGACATTGCTCTGAGAGAAAAACTGCTCAGTTAGCTAAGGCCATACTTGGTGTGGTCTTTAGGTCTGATGCATAGAGATCTTAAATCTGCGCACTTGCTCTTTGTTGTCAATGATCACGAGGATTCGCCTCTTAAGGCTATTGATTTCGGGTTATCTATGTTCCTTAAACCTGGTATGTTCCTTACAAAAACAGAATTTGGTCTTGCTTTGCTCTCATTGATTGTTTTTCCTCAGATATATGTTATTGTTTCAAAGGAGAAAACTTAACGGATATTGTTGGAAGTCCGTATTACATTGCGCCACAAGTTTTTAACAAAGGATTATGGTCCACAAGCAGATATTTGGAGCGCGGGTGTGATGATATACGTTCTACTCTCCGGTTCAGCTCCATTTAGGGGTGGTAAGATTTTTTACTTTGACCTTTCATGTTTTTTGAAGGTGTTCTCATGTGTGTTGTTCATTTAAGCAGAAAAGAAGAAATCTTCAATGAGGTTCTGGAGGGTGAGCTTGAGTTGTCATCAGATCCTTGGTCACATGTTTCTGAAAGTCTCTGGAATCATGAAACGACATTTAAGTAAATATGGAACTTAAAAAACTTTTTTTTTTTCCTCAGGCCATCCGTGGATTAGGAGGGATGAAGGATATGCATCAGATACACTGCTTGACACAACTGTGTAAAGTCGTTTGAAGAAGTTTTCAGCAACAAACAAGCTCAAGAAGATGGCTTTAAAGGTACTATAATAATATAATAAAAGCTTTTGTTTTTTTTAGATGGTTTTGATGAGAACAATATCTCATTCATGTCTCACTTTTTGCTGGTAGCAGATGGGCTTTCCGAAGAAGAGATATTCAAGGGTAATGCGGTTTTATAGCGATTTTACTTCTCCTACAGCTATGCGGAGAGTAAGACCTCCAGCATAGTTCCAACAACCACTTTTGTTGTCGCAACAACCATTTGCCGCTGGTTTTTCCAGCGATCGGCAACACCCGGAAAAGTAGACGCAGCAGACTCCCTTTTTTTTTCCTTCCCACCATGTACGTTGTCTCTCCTATGTATATTTCTGGTCGCCGAAAGTGATCGCAGCGATTGTGTACCGAGCAGGCCCACACTTTAAAGAACTCAAAAGCGTTCTTGAAATATTCAATGCAAATCTTTTGTTGTATATTGCATCTTTTTAACTATATATAAATATATGGTCCGTCAAAGAAGATTGGGAGGTGGACGTCTTCTTTGGAATTTCCAAACGTTAATTGGTTCACTTGCTCAATTATTCCATTAGGTCCTACAGTCAACAACATGCATTTTAAGAAAAGTTATTCTAATATTATTTAGATTTTTGTCTGATGATGAAACTCACATATGTATATACATGCTGGAGACGATTCTCTGTTAAGATTGAGAATAAACGTAGATGAGAAGCAAGACAATTCTTGTGTCTTAAAACCAAAGAACGAGCCATCTATTGAGAGAGGGATGTATAGTTTTTCATGCTTGAAGGTGCATGTGGGTGAGATTAAGCGATATAGTATACTGTGTAAGAAGATGAGTAAGAAGCAGGGGGAGATGAAGAAGAGAAGGAGGCAGCAGAGAGATTATAAAATATTTTGCTCTGATACCATGTTTGATTAGGTAAATCCAATCGATGAGATTGGTGAATGTTATCGACAAAGATTATATACACAAGAGTTAGCCGTTGGAGGCTAATCAATTGAGATCCTAAATTATGCACTAAGGATATTGAGTTTCCTATTCTATTAGTCCCGAGGATCTTCTGGGTAAGGATTGATTTACCTCTTATTCTCGATCATCACGATAACAGTCTCACGATCTCGGATCTCGATTCGATCCCCAACGGAAACACCGATAGATCGTACTCGCCGTACAGTTCGTGTCAGTCGGGAGTTGCGCTGGTTAATTGCGACGGGAAAGTGTGAAAGAGATAACCCTTTTGCCCTCAATCAAAGAAAAAACCACTTGATGACCGGAAAAATTAGACCTGAAATCCAGAAACTGGGCTCTGATTAGCTTCATTCTTTTCATCTGGTTTCTCTCTTGAAATCTAGAAACTTGATGACCTGAAAAACGAAACCTTTATTGATGATGAAATTAAGAAACTGGCCCTGACTTTGCGTGAGAGATTTCGTCCTTACACACAAGTCTGATATGATCATCATTCTAGTATCTAGATTTAAGCACTTGATGGCCTGAAAAAATGACACCTTTATGCATGAAATCTTGAAACTGGCCGCGACTTGACTTGCGTGAGAGAACAGACAACTTTCTTCCTTACGCAACTCTGATATGATCATTCTATTATTAATCACAATGTGCTGCATATTACATCTTCTTTTCCACTAGTTTTCTCCCTATAAACAAGCTTTAGCCTTGACAGATTTATAGGCTTCATTAACTCTCGACATTAAAACCAAAACAGGTCGGCGTTTCCGCTCCTCCTCATACTCTCCCAGAAATAATTTTTTGGGGATGCCTGCTTTCAACGAGAACACTAAGACAATTCTCCCTTTGTGGCGGAAAATTCTCCATGTGGGGATGAAAACTGCATGTGGAGGGGCTGGACTTTCGTCTGGATATGTACTTGGTATATGTGGTGTGGAGTTTCAAGATGTTTTAAGTAACTATCTATGTTGTAATCACCAAGTCTAGGTTTTCTGTGTTGACTATCTAAGTTGACTCTTATCATTAGGAAGTGACGCCCAAGTCTCAACAACAAGTGATTTGTTCTATTTGATATTACTAGGCCAGGTTTGTTGTTTGATGTAAAGTTGTTTTGTAATTATCTAAGCTCAATGGTTCTTAACCTTTTTTACTTTGTTTATTTTTTTTTNTTTTTTTTTTTTTTTTTTTTTTTTTTTTGCTATCTTAGCTCATCAAAATGAGGTTTAAGGCAAAACAGATGAATCTATAAAAACATGATAACAAATTTTCCAAGAAAAGAGATAGCTCATACTTTTTTGCTTGTAGTTGTTGATATTTGAATATTAGAATATAGCTTGTGATGACCAAGATATGAGTTTTATCTCCTTTAATTAGTTTTATTCATTTTTTCGATTTCCAAAGTTTTCATCAGAGTTTTGGTAGCTGCCGAAAAAGATCTAGGCAATATGTCAAATTAGGGTGAAAAAAAAACAAAACAGTTGAGATGGAGAATAGATTGATTGTGATTTAAGAACAATAATGTCTACCTTGAATTTTCTTAATGAAAAACAAGTAAATAACACACGTAGTTCCTTTTTATAATTTAATATTTGATGTTTAAAATCACAGTTTATAAATTATAATTTTACAAAAGTAAAACAAAACTCGTTTCAAATCTTTAACATCTATATAAACTACTTGTACATAGATTGCACTAGCACCCAAACTCAAGTTATCAAGCTTCCAAATTCTTCCAGTTTAGTTTGTTTCTACGTTCATGGACAGCGATCCACATTTCTCATAGATTAATTTATTTGAGAGATGAATATGTTCTTGATAGGATCATCATTTCTCTCTTAACACATGTCTTTTTCTCAGTTAGAATAGTTCATTTTTCCCTCTTCCGAAATTCGTATTTTGCAGATTTTCCTCGACAGCAGCAAGCCTAGACTTCCATACTACTCTAACTGGAAGCCCAATAAGGCTAGCGTATTTGATTCTCCTCTTGAATCATTGAGGAAACATTTGGTGGTTACTGGCTCAAAGAGGCTTTTCCAGAAGCTTCACAAACTAGCTGAGAAGTCAATGCCTACACTAAAGTATTGGAGAAGCTTAGAGAATCAGAAGCTCTGTTTCCTCCCGATTTCGAGACTACACTTTGGCGACACTTTAGCAGACTTCCTGCTCGGTAAGATTTCCTTGTAGCTCGACACTTATTCATGAGGATTTCATTTGTTTGAAACTCAACACTTGTTCAGGATTTCAGCTGTTTCATCATGGTTTTGCTATCTCTAGATTTTAAATTTTAGGAAAAGGGCTTTGGTTTTGCTGTTTCCGGTTGATTTATGTTAGATTTCATTCAGTAACCGATGCTTTGTCAAATCAACTTAATACTAATCTTGTTGGAAATGAAGTCAATGATGTCAGGGATATTGTTGAGCCATGGAGAGAATAATGGTAGGAATCTGTGAACTGCTTCTGATTCACATAATACTAACGTCTTCACTGTCCAGGAAAAGGTATTGTGTGCTAGTGCTACTAAAGAACCTGTTGAAGGTGGTAAACTAATCCGTACTCTTTATATATCTGTCAAAACAGAGAATTAAACTAACATTTGAGCCGAACAAATTAAATATATTAGTTTTTTTTTTTTTTTTGAACAAATTAAATATATTAGTTCCATGTTAAAAATTGGTCATTCCTAGTGGTTCTCAATTATTTTGGTTAATTAATTCCAATCAAGCCATGTCGTAAGTCTCGCATTCTAGCTGCATGTTTAGAACTGGTCCATAGCCCAAAGCAAGCCTTCGACTTAAAGAGGTGATTAGCACCGGTTCTATTAGTATCTCACCCAGAGTTAGCTTAGGTTGGTTAGTTGTAGACACTGCATTAACACGATAGAATTCTCATTTTATGACAATCAATATTTTAGTGATTGAAATTAGGATTGAGAGCTTTGTCATTTTATATAACACGATATATAAATGGTTGTTTAAGTCCCTGTTTGACATGCATGCACCGATAACCTTAGTTCTTTTTATCGTTCATGAGAGAGAGGACTTGTAAATAAGTTCAATAACTATAATCAAAATCATATGTTACTCTCACATGATTTAGAAAGAAACATACTAGGTGTTTGTGCTCTCACAGTCTCATCTTATAATCTCGAAATGCATGACGTTGCAACGATAAGAACAAAACATAAGTTAAAGGCCAAAATTAAAAAACTCTTTTCCTCCGTCTATCTTTGATTTCTTTTCATCAACAATAGTAACACCTTTGTTATTAACAAGTTTTTGTTGTATCTCAATTAAACTTTAATTGATTGATAACTCTGGAATCAAAATGTTTATTCGGTTGCTAACAAAACTATAAAAACCTAGGCTGCCTCTAGCTATATATTTAATTTAATTTCTAATCATAGATATAATATTGTCCGGAGATTGTTGTAGTTTCCTAACGTGGTCGAAACTACTAGGTAAGTTCGTTTGGTCCATAAAATAGTATACTTAAAGATGACTGACCACGATTTCAACATTTTTTGCAATAAAAATCTGTTGCATATACTATACTCAATAATTGTGGTCTAGAGGTATTTCCAAAGGCGGATCTACTAAGAGTAATAGTGGTTCAAGTGACACACTAAAAAAATTAATTTTCTTTGTTTAAAGCTTCTAAAATTGTTAATTGAACCAGGTTAATTTTTGATTTTGACACCCTATTAACTACAGCCCAGTGTTTTTGGTCCACTAAAGTTTTACTAAAAATCCACCATAAACTAAACAAGACTTAGTTTTACCAAAAAAAAAAAAGAATTTGCTAATAACTTAAAGCCCAATTAGTCTAAACCTACATCATCACAATTTTCACAAAAGAGTTTTATGTAAAATATTATGTATTTTTACAACAAAAAAAATATTTAATATATATACATTTTTGACCCCGGTAAAAAAAATTTCTAGATCCGCCACTGGGTATTTCACCGGGTATAAAGGTGTAAACTCATTCTTTTCCGGTTCAACCGACTGAAAAAAAATTATACACTGGTTAGACCAGTTGAATATGGGCTTGATCCGAATGTTTAACATGGTATGTTTGTACAATGAATTAGTTGGATTCTACTAGGTCTAAATCACCATAATTGTCGATATAAATAAATAATAAGAAAACTTATAGCATATAGTATACTGTGTGTAGTTTGCATAAAAGTATACTCGGTCTGACCAAACCGAAGTTACATCTGTTTAATCACTTACTTAAGAGATTAATTTATTTACATTTTTAAACCAGAACATTTTTGGTTTTTTTTTCCGTGTAAAATTCACTTTCAGTATGATTTTATTTGACAAATAAATAAAATCCTAAACCAAAATTAGAACGAAAAGTGGAAAACCAAATATTTCATTTTGCGTAACACAATACAATAGTTTCATACTTGTGATGTGTATCTATAAATAGTTTGCGTCTCGAGCATCCCATTTTCATAATCCTCATTTCCAGGATCTCTCCATCTCGATTTCAATCTTCGACCCGACCCATTTACGCGACCCAAACCGGTTTCAACCCGGAATCCGCCGGTGAAGCGAAAGTATGGATAAGCCTAACTTTGTAACCCGACCCGAAGAAGCTGAATCCGCCGCGAAACAACTCGGCGTGTCCGTCGTTCAGCTCCTCCATTCGCTGGTCAAACCAGCTCAATCCTTGGCTCGACCTCCGATCTCCAAATTCCACGTCGGAGCCGTCGGACTCGGATCATCCGGTCGGATCTTCTTAGGCGTCAATGTCGAATTCCCAGGTCTCCCTCTGCATCACTCAATCCACGCCGAGCAATTCCTTATCACCAATCTCACGCTCAACGGCGAGCGCCAGCTCCGATTCTTCGCCGTCTCCGACGCACCATGTGGCCATTGCCGTCAATTCCTCCAAGAAATTCGCGACGCTCCGGAGATCAGAGTGCTAATCACGGATCCAAAAACCACCGCCGATCCCGACGCGGATTCAGACGGATTCTTACGCCTCGGGAGCATATTGCCTCACAGATTTGGTCCCGAGGATCTTCTCGGTAAGGATTTACCTCTTATCCTCGATCATCGCGATAACCGTCTTACGATCTCGGATCTCGATTCGATCCCCAACGGAAACACCGATATCACTTCCGAATTGAAACGTACGGCTCTAGCGGCGGCCAATAGATCGTACTCTCCGTACAGTTCGTGTCAGTCGGGAGTTGCGCTGGTGGATTGCGACGGGAAAGTGTACAGAGGATGGTACATGGAGTCGGCGGCTTATAATCCTAGTTTGGGGCCAGTACAGGCGGCGCTGGTTGATTACATAGCCAACGGAGGCGGAGGAGGTTACGAGAGAATCATCGGAGCGGTGCTTGTGGAGAAAGAAAACGCGGTGGTGCGGCAAGAGCTCACGGCGAGGTTGCTTCTACAGACTATATCGCCGAAATGCGAGTTTAACGTCTTCCATTGCCATTGAACTTGAGAATCAAGTTATCCACCGAACCAAGAAGAAAAACCTCGGGAATTAAAAAATTGGACTTTTCATATACAATTATTGATAGTGATGCCTCATAATAATGATACATACAATATGAATATAAGAAAAAAAAAACACTGGTGATTATGACACACCAAGAGAATAATTTAATACGATTATCATGTTTATATGTGCTTTACATTATTAATTAATTTTCTTTGGTTGGTCATATATGTTTTCTTTTTTCGAAAATTGATCATATGTGTTGTTCTTCCCTTTTGAATTGTTATATATCCTTCTTTGAAATTTAATCTCTGTTATCACAATCAAGAGTGCATATGTGAATCCAAATTTAATCGACCATTTTTATTATTTATAAAAGTTGATTAGTTCTATGAAGTCTAATAGTCTATAGTCTTTGATCGAATAAACGGTACTAAGTTGAATCAAAACAAAAGCTGAATGTTAGTAAGACTTTATTAAAGTGTATCCACTTGCACATTCGTTTATATATCTTGGCTCGAATCAAATTAAAAAAATAAACCAACACAGATTTGTTAGCTATACTGTCGTGAAATTAGTAATACGTGACCACTACGAAATTAAAGGATAAGATAGAGAGACTCATTAGAATCTCAAAAGAAAAAAGATATGAACATTCTTTTTACACATGTACATTACAAAAAGGCAAAAATAAATGTACGTATTGATGCCTTTACACATTAAAAATTGATCCATCTGCAAATTATGTACGAAAGCAAAGAATATAATTAAGATGGTCCACAAGCAACTCCTACTATGAGTGGTTAACAATGAATCTAAGAATTTTGGATTAGTTAACCCATTCCGCGAAAAGAAAAGGAAGTATAGATTTGTACGAATCCTACTACCCTCTTAATCTTTTGTTATCAATTCATATTTTAGCATAATTACAGCATTACAAACTATCACTACATACGGATTTTCTTTCATAGAGAAGAGTTTTGAGAAAATGGATGTTTGCTTAAAAGACCCGAGAAAAACATTGTGGAAACAAGGAAGTGGACATATTTGTTAACTTCTCAATCTTGTCATAATTTTTCAACATTTCATTGTTAGCCACTTCATTTGTTTTTGCACGTCTTAGATAGAAGACAACGAAAGTGTCTTTGTTATGTTACAAAAGTGCACAAAAGTGCGTAATTTAGGTAACATATCAAACATCCAACATTGAATCTTGATTGGACTTGTGGTATTGAGTCACTTCGTACGTATTTTTATGCTTGATGTGACAAGCACATAAACGATGGATTTTGGTTATTTTGTCGATTCTCTTCATTATCTTCCACAATCAACAAAGTTTATGTGTTCTTAACGGTCTAATAGCAATGTGAAACCAAAATAAAGTAAATAAAAACAAGCAAAAATGTGGATTATAATACCCGCGTGGACACGCGTTGCTAACGGTTATGCATGTTAATTTTAAACTGCGTCGGTTTATTTGTAATCAAACACCTTCCTGCAATCAGAAAACCACCAGATCCAAGAAGTCCTGAATTTTCCAGCTAAACCGAACCGGTTCGGTATTTTCCTCGATGTCGACATATACGTCATCGTTTTGAGCCTCTGTAAATTTCCATTTTTCTGTTTCCGTTTGTTCTCTTGTTAAACGAAAAATCGAGACTTTCTTTCTGATTTCGTTCTCTCTCTCGGAGAAATAAGAAAGACGAGGCAACGAAGAAGAAGAAGAAGAAGAAGAAGAAAGTGACAACAATGGCGTACGTTAGCATGGGTGAAGCTCACCGGCGAATCACAGAGTACTTAAACCGTTTCTGCGACTCCGTTTCTTACCAAGACTCTTCTACACTTTGCCGTCTCCTCTCTTTCTCTTCCAATTCTGCATCTCTTCTCTCACTCGCCGATGCACTCAATGTCTTCCAGGTCCGTAAAACTCTCTGATGCGATTGAAAGTTTCTGTTTGATCGAGACCCATGTCGTGAAATTAGCAGCTTTGAAACAGTAGGAGTTCGTTGTTGCGATAGAGGATCCTTATGCTGGTAAAATTTGTGGATTTAGGTTCAATTTCAATCCAGGACGCTTACAGCACAGCATGATATTCCAATTGGGTCATACTGCTTCACTATTGAGTATGAATTTTGAATTTAGGTCTCGAAACTGTAGTATTATGTTTTTTGCGATAGAGGACGGATGATCTTTCTGTTGGTAAAGCTTGTGGCTTTTAGGCTCAGTTTCAATCCAGGATGCTTACAATTTGATCTAATTGGTTCCTACTGCTTCACCAATGAGTATAAATTTACCAAAAGTTAGAGCTTGATACTGTCTGCGATTAAGTTTGTATTTGAGTTTATGAGTATCACTTTTAGATTTAGTTCTTGAAACAGTCTCGATATAGTATAGATGTAAAGATTGCAAAGGGCTAAATACTTTGAATTTTATTTTCTTTGATTGATACAGGATGCTAGCAGTTTGATAAGACAATCTGATAAATTCTCTGAATACGGCGAGATTCTTGCTCATTTGTTTCGCTCTCTACAAAGTTACCGGATTGGGAATCTAGTAGAAGCATACCTCGCTTTCGAGAAGTTTGCCAAGTAAAGTTTTCTTGTTTCTCTATGCTCCATCTCCATGATTTCAGGCTCTTTACCTGTTGTATAATAGATAAGCTTTTTCTTGTGTGTTCACTTTGTCTGATATACCTTGGATTCTATATGTGTAGCGCTTTTGTTCAGGAGTTTCGTAATTGGGAATCTGCTTGGGCACTGGAAGCTCTGTATGTAGTTTGTTATGAAATTCGAATTCTTGCTGAAAAGGTAGCCTTTCACTTATATATCCCTCTTCGAAAATCTTTGATTTGTTAAGTTTCATGGCGCCAAGTTTTGAGTGCTGATAGTATGATCGGTTCCGGATCGAAATGCAGGCTGATAAAGAGTTGACTTCAAATGGAAAATCTCCAGAGAAACTAAAAGCAGCAGGATCTCTTCTCATGAAAGTTTTTGGAGTTCTTGCTGTATGTTTCCCTATCTATCTATCTATCTATCTATCTATCTATCTTCAGGAAGTTTTCTTTACTCTGTGCTGAATTTCTTTTTCTGGCTCCTTAAACTGTAGGGTAAAGGTCCAAAACGAGTCGGAGCATTATATGTGACTTGCCAATTGTTCAAGACCTACTTCAAGGTGAAATGCTTTCCGGAAACAGTTTGATATACATGATTTAATTTGACTAACATTTACTCGTATATTGTTAACCATCGATTGGAATACTAAACATGTGTCCATAATTTTTGTATTTCAGCTTGGAACTGTCAATCTTTGTCGAAGTGTAATAAGAAGTATTGAGACTGCTCGGATATTTGATTTTGAGGAATTTCCAAGAAGAGACAAGGTCTAGTGCACTTCTCTGTCAAGCAGTTTTAGTCTTTAGCCTCCCCATTGGGTCACATTACATATATCTTATGTTTCATTTCTTCACAAACACCGCAGGTTACATACATGTATTATACCGGAAGATTAGAAGTCTTCAACGAGAATTTTCCTGCTGTGAGTCACTAAGAGATTTTCTTGTTCCGTTAAAGTTCTTATCAGTTGAAATATAGATAGTGACATTTCCTATTCTACAATCTTGCAGGCTGACACAAAGCTATCATATGCCTTGCAACATTGCAACCCTAGGAGAGACCGGAATATAAGGTATGTTCGTGGTTTACTCTCTGATTACCTTACTCTTGCATTGCGTTGTTTAGTGAGCTTTTGTGGCCTATGTTGGATCAGGATGATATTGAAGTATTTGATACCAGTAAAACTTTCGTTAGGAATCATACCAAAAGATGAGCTCTTGCAAAATTACAATCTTCATGAGGTAACAACTTTCCTTTTGTTCTATGATAGTCTCTTCAGTTCTACGTCAAAACCTGTTTCGCATCTCTGCGTGAGATTGTATCTCTCTGAATCAAACTTCTCTACTTTTCCAGTACATAAAGATTGTGCAAGCTCTGAGAAAGGGTGATCTCAGGCTTCTCCGGCATGCTCTTCAAGAACATGAAGATCGGTACGTCTTTTCTTTTGACATCTTACTTTCGTCATCTACATCTGAATGATAAGTCCTTGTTGTTAGTCTAGTGCATGAGCATTGTGATTAGCGTAGGTAGCTTGTTGTGGATTCTAGCTGTCTTGAATGCTTTCATTAGTCAAGTCTATCTATGATGTGTAGTTCTTTGGTGAACTGAATAAAGGAGCTTATCGATCTGGATTCATATCGATCTAATATCCTCTGATCAGGTTTTTGAGGTCTGGTGTGTATCTTGTTTTGGAAAAGCTGGAGCTCCAAGTCTACCAGAGACTCATGAAGAAAATGTAAGAAGCTTTTATATAAGGGCACGCAAGCCATTTATACATCGAACAGTCTCAGATTTACAGTACTGTTGCGTAACTCTTTATATCAATGATTCAGTTATATCATCCAGAAGCTGAGTGATCCAGCGAGAGCTCACCAACTAAAACTTGAAGTGATTGCCAAAGCACTTAGATGGCTGGAAATGGACATGGATCTCGACGAGGTTGCTTCTAACTTCCCATCCCATTCGTCGCTGTTGATTTATATAATGAATTCTGTAAAACTCACAGTTCTTCTGATACTATTTTTTTTGCAGGTGGAATGTATAATGACGATCCTGATATACAAGAACCTTGTGAAAGGTTATTTAGCACACAAGAACAAAGTGGTTGTCCTAAGCAAGCAAGATCCTTTCCCTAAACTCAACGGGAAGCCCGTAGGCTCATAGATGTTACCTTCACGTGTTAGACCCTGTGAATTGCAGGTTATCCTTGTTGTTGTATCATGAAACCATATTTAAGCACACGCTTAATCTCAGTATTTTTTGCCTCAAGATTATTGATTAAGTGATATATTTTTTTGGCACAAGAATATGAACATCCAGATTCTTTTACAGGCTCGAATCTTCTTCTTGTTTTTTTTTCCCATCTCTACCGTTTGCCACAACTTTAAAAGAATCAATAGAAGATGAAACCTTGAAAGTTGGAAAAGAGTACAAGTTTCTTGAAACTTGCCATTAGTGAAGCAAATAAGTTCGAGAGAGGACAATACAAATGTAAAAAGGTCTCTAACTACTGTCACTCTTCCAAGTAAGTTATTACATGGACAAACTTAAAAATCTTCAACGCCTCAACGCAACTAAGCTCCTGATAAGAGAAACCAAAATCCGGCGATGAACAAAACCAAAGAAGAAGACGAAGGAGACCATGAAGAAGACGACGAAGAATCAACAATCTGAATAGGGAAATTGCATTGTCCCTGAGATATGTTCTGGGTAGTAATGGTGGCCAAACCTTGGAAGATACAAGCTTCCTCATCCTGGTTCTTCACTTGGAAATACATATTAAACGCATACGAAGCGTTCCCATTCGCATCAAGACCATTGCAAGAAGATCCATAACCAAGAGCCGTGCAATCCGAGTAAGTGCAGGCGAAATCAATGTTCTTAGCAAGTTTCGTCAAATCTTTAGCTTCTGGATTAAAGCTACACCACTTGTTCTGTAGATACGTCACGTTTTGAGCACCAACCAAGAGCTTGTTCTGTCCTTGACCAGAGAGATCTATAGGAAACTTTGGTGTCCCGTCGAATCTGAATATTCCCCAGTGCCTCTCAAACTCTCCAGGTGCTATGCTTTTCGCATCCTCATCGAGTAATCCGAACAAGTACACCTCAATGTATGATGGTCTCAGTGGAGTTCCTCTGTTTGCTCCAAGCTTTGGTAAAAGACCGTTGTAGAATCTGTAAGCATCGCCTGTGTTTGCGTGCTTGTCACCATCCGTTGGCCAGCCGACTTCTCCAACGATGATTGGCATATCTCCATGACCAACAGCTTTCAAAGACGACACCAAAGTGTCGAAATTGGCATCGAAAACGTTCGCGTAAGCAATACCGTGGTCATCTACAGGTTGAGCGCCATCGAAGAAGGCGTAGTTGAGTGGGAAATCATCGTTACCATAGAGACTCAAGAAAGGGTAGATGTTGATTGTGATGGGGGCGTTGTTCTTGCCAAGAAAGTCTACAATCTGAGTCATTTGAGCGATGATGTCAGGACGGAACCTTCCTGCAGATGGCACGGGGTTGCTCGCTGGCGAATCGTAGACGTCAGCGTTTAAAGGCACTGTCGCTTTCACGGAGCTTCCTAGTCCGGCTTCGTTTAAAGCGTTTTGGATGTTTTGGAGTGCAGGGAACGTGAGGTTTATGAATGTTCCGTTGTATGATTTGAGGAATGGCTCATTCCCAACAGCTACAAACCTGAACAACACACACACACACACATCAGAGCAAAAAGAGATTAGCTTGAAACATGACAAGATCAATTACACAAGACAACACATTCATGTATGTCTATGACTAACGTGATATTGACACCGCCGTTGAAGTTGTAGCGAGTGACGTTCTTTCGAACCCAATCTTTGGCACGGTCGTAGCTTCCCATGACCTTAAGCTGGTCATTGGGGATAGCGACCATGACTTGGAGACCAGAGCCAGCGAGTGCACTCATGGTGGTCTCGTCTGCGTCGAAAAGCTTAACCTTGTTGATGTTGTTGTCCTTTAGCATCTGAACCACTGTCTTCGGTGGAAGCTTGTGTGTCGCCATCGTTCCCCAGTTCACACCAAGACCATCTACCATAACAGGACCTATCAGGATTGCAAATCCAAAGGAGACGACGAGGGCGAGCAGAATCGACATCCTGCCTGAGACACCCGAAACGAGACGATTTTGAGAGAAAAGTGTTTACTGGAAGCAAAGACAAATGAGAAAGAAGAAACCTACTTGTGATTCTTGTTGGTTGATTGCAGAAGCTCCGGATCCGATCTGGTTTTAACCGAACAACAATTCACCAAATGGTAACTCTTAGCACCAAGAAGTAAAACCAAACATAACTAGAACATTCGCAAAACCTCACTTAAACCCAGAAATCGAAATATCTATGTATATGTTTATCTCTCAGCATTTACCTAAATGAAGCTGAAAATGCAATTCAATCCAAACATCAGAAAGCTCAGATCTTTTTTCACACGAAAAAAATCTATTTGGTAAACCAAAGAAAGGAAAGAAGAAAAACCTTGGGACCTGCAAGAGAGAAGTGATGATGGCCTGACGATGATGTTATTATTATGGTGGTGGAACTGGAAATTGTAAAGGATACCTTTTTTTCATTATTATTTTATTCAGTAAAAGTGTAAATCCCAGATACCTTGAAAATAATAAATAACAAAAAGTTAAAATTTTGAAAAAAAATAACGGATGAGAGAAGTTGAATATTTGACATTATCAACTAATAAATGACTTAGTCAAGACTCAAGATTCTCTCCCCAAAACACTTAATGGTATTTAAAATTTTGAACTTTTCCTAGACAAATTCTACTAGGATTATTCCAAGTATATTATTGGTCTGAAATGTGCAATCAATGCTTAGATTTCTATAATTGCATAATATACGGAGTATATTGTATATGCTTACATATACTCCAAATTTATATATATGCTTACAAGTAATAATTATTTCCAAATTTATAATCATTACAATTTTTTAAAAAAATATTATAAAGCTAAGATAATCAAGTAGCCGTTCCCTTGAGTGAAAGAAAGTTGTCGACAATTTTTAGAAACATGCTTAAAGTTAAAACGTCAGTAATTTTGGTTTGTAATGGTAAAACGAAGACGATTAGTTTTCTCTGATATTTTCCCACAATTTTAAAACAATCAACCGATGATCATGAAAATTATAAAAAAGAGGACTCCATGGTTCTCGAAACTTGCCATCGGTGAAACAAAAAAAAAAGTTGAGAGGAGGCAATACAAAACCCAAGAGACTAAAACAGATAATACTTTAAAGATTTAAAGATTTTTTAGACAGACTGCATTTTTCAGGCGGCGAGATCAGGAAGAGTGTTCTGGATGTTGTAAGGCATCAAAATGTTGAAACCATCAGCAGCAGTTGAAATGATCATCCCTGGAATCTGGTTGTGCCAGTGAAGTTCCTTCAAGTCTTTTTGTCCCTGGTGAACAAAGAGAAGCTGAGGAGGCAAGTCTTGAGGTGTGTTCACTTGTTCCTTAGTCTGTGCTTTAAACTCTGCTTCCTCTTCCTCATCCTTCTCTAACGACAAATCCCATATCCTGCAGATAAAAACAGTTAAGCCAAATACCATCAAGACAGTTTCTCAAATGTTTTCTGTGGTTTATGTATAAGCTTACGTGAGCTGGTTATCGCCGGAAGTGACTGCAAGCGTCGAGGATTCATGAGCGCTCCACTCAATCGACGTGATAGGATGCTTATGATACTCAAAATGTGCTATTACAGCATCTCCACCCTATGTTCAAGATTCAAATACTATCATCAGAATCATCTTGTTAAGATATCGATCAATATGGAAAAATTAGAAACCTATGGTCTTCTTTAACATACCTTGATCAGTCTAAGATCACGGACAGAGAATGTCCCGTCATCAGCCCCTGAGGCCAACATGCAAGTAGCCAACCTTCATGACAGTTGGAAAGATAGAGAATGAGCCATTTGCTAGTAATACAAAACCGAAAAGAAATCAAAGTGGCAGAAGAACCTGTTCCACGAGATAACATTCACATCTGCTTTATGTGCCTTGATAGATAATGCAGGCGTCTTCCCAACTCGGACATCCCAAACTGCAACAGTCCCATCCACGGAGCACGACGCAAACACGTTGTCTTCAGATGGACTCCACTGGAACAAAAGAAAATATTGTTCAGCCACAAGGAGACAGCAAAAGTAGACACACAATTTAACCGCAAAGTGACAGTTTTTACCTGTAAATCTTCAACACTTGCAGTGTGTCCGCTGAAAGGAACAGGATCAACAGTCCATGAACCAGCAGCTGGCTCCCAAAGATGAATCATACTCTTGCAGTCCCCTAACCAGTGGAGAACAAAATAAACACACATTGACTATGCGTAAAAGCAGGTAACTTGACTTGAGTATTATAGAAATTTCTGAGGTAACTATACCGGATAGAAGTCTTCCAGCGAGAGCAGGACTCCAATCTACAGCATATCCTTCATCTTTGTGGCCAGAAAAGTTAACTAAAGGTGCTTGGTTAAGAACCGGTGAAGTTCCATCTTTTCCTTCTGTTTCTGAACCCGCTAAAGCATTAAGATGAGAGGCCAAGTCCCATACCTGCCCAGATATACAAAAGCCAAACCAGGGTCACATATAAACAAACAGCGAAAAAACGTGCAAGCAAAACGAATATCCGGTTTCGGAAATGATAAGGACACTGTCTTACCTGCACATGACCAGAATCTGCCCAAGAGACGCAGATATGAGGGTTTTGTGGCATTGCCCGAATGCGATTAACACATCCATGGTGAGCAACCCTGCGAACCTGTATTTCAAAAATTTCAAGACAAAATATCAACCATGAAGAAGACTCTCTTGACTTCAGAAACAACTAGATGAAATAATCATAATAGTTGGAAAGAATCAAGAATTACCTGAACATTTGGAACACTGGAAGCTTCATCTTCGCTTTCCTCATCGCTATCACTCTCATCTTCCATGGCATCATCACCATTCGCTAGCGTCTTAGGCGCTACATCGCGTCTCTTACCTGATATGTTGCTGATTTTAAACAATCCTATGGAGTTATAAGCTGCTTTCTCAGCCTATAAAAGGAAGAGGACAGAGAGTATACAAAAGATTTTAAAAGCTCAAGGCGAAATTCGAGAATCCCAAAATACATTTGAAGATATAATAAAGGCACAGGGACTTACCTGTGTACCAGCCACCATATACAGTGTGTGAGGAAACTCAGTTCGATTCAACCCCAACTTATCCCCTACAATGTCAAAACTAGAAACAGAACAGAAACCATAGAATCAAAAAACATGCACTGTAATCATTCACAGAGTAAATTTCTTAACTTTCTGAATCAGACAATAAGATAATGAGCTTGCACATTCATTGGTTTCACAAAACACAGGAACATTCTCACTAGAATTTTTCCAGGAACATGAAGAATTATCGAGCTTTTAGCTAAAATCGTCTAAATTACCTCAAACAGGGCCAGCCGACATGGAACCCATGAAGGGAATTATACACAGAAGCGTCGCACTGAAGCTCCTCTCCTTCTTCGAGCTTATCGACACCTGGTTGCCAAACCCTAGTTGGCATCGAAGGTATCTCGGAAGGAGACGCATCTTCCTTCTTCTGTTCAATTTTGAAACATCCAAAATCACGCTATTAGGTTTTTTGAATTGAGAAAATCAGAATGAATAAGAGTAATTCCGGATTCGGATGTCAAACCTTGTTCTTCCTATTTGCCTTCTTACGGTTTAGGGTGCGAACCATTTCGCCTTGTTCAGATTCTAACTATTCGAAGAAGATGATCAATTCAGCTAGGGCTCTTCATTTTCGTTAGGGTTTAAGCTATTTATGCATTAAGCAAATCTTCATAATTCTCCTTTTTAGCATAAACATCCTCTTTTTATTATATATTATTTTTTAGTCCCCAATCTTTTGAGGAATGAACAAATAACCCCAAACGTTTTATAAGATCACAATTTCCAACACTAACGAATCACATTCAAACTGCTAACTATCCGTTGATTAGAGCCAACAATCAAAGTAGTAAACAAAAACAAAAAAAAGCAATGGTCCTTCGGTGTACCAACAAAAAAACAAGTACACTAGTTTCTGTTCCTACTTGGAGAAGAATTTGTCCCAATCACGAAGCGAAGAATCAACGGAATCATCAGGGAGGAATTTGGGAATCCTCTCGGCTCGAATGAACTGTTTCAAGATAGCTTTCTCTTCATCGATTCGCTTCTTCTCTTTCCTGTCTTTTGGTTCAATCTTCCTTTTCTCTTCCAGGATCCACTTGAAAAGCTCCCTTTGCTCATCTTCTGGAATCGGTTTCCTCGCTACCTGCACAGGCTCACTCGCCGCAGTCTGAAACACCAGCTGATCAGCTGCACTTGTAAACTCAAACAGTGGATCCGGTTTAGTGATCGGTTTGGCTTCTTCCTTCTCTGGTATCATCACACTTTCTGCTTCCCTACCCATATCAGTTTCTGCCACTTTGCTGTTTTCTTCTGCAGCTTCCTTGTCGACCTCGGTGTTGACAACAACACCCTTTTTCACAGCTTTAGTGCCCTTTTTAAATCCCTTTTTCTCGCCAGCATCAATGTCCCTTTCGTGTTTTCTCGCAAATATGTACGCTGCAGAAACAAATAGGATACAATTAGCAAAACACTGAAATGAAATGTTATATCATACTCAAACATAATGTATGCTTTTCACGATTCTGAGTCAGACCAAGCTAGCAGAGGATATTTCCAACAGTAATCATAAGATGAACAATGCAATAATGTCCATGAACCATAAGATTAACAAGAACCTATGTGCATATGCACACACACAAAGATGTAGATAGAACTTTGTAATTGCTGCATTTTGTTAAATTCATTGTCTTTCCATATCGCTGACAACGAGTATGGTGAATCAAACTCTCTTGGAGTTCGTTTGAAACAGATTCTAGTAATGCCATGGCAAAATCAGCTTTCTTTTAGAATCGGAGCAAGCACAAAGGTTTTGAGCGATTAAATTTCTACCTTATATTTGATGATTGCTAGAAGAAATCGTCTCGTTTCTTTGTACATTAATAGAGAAAAGGAAACAAATTTCTCAGTGAGGCATTTCATCAAACACATTATGCACGTAAACTAAGACCCATCAAAGAACTGATAATATCTTCACGAAGACCAACTAACCTGCAAGACCGAGATTGAAGATCAACATAGCTCGCCAGCCGAATGTAGCCAGTCTTGGAACGGCTTTTTGTGGAGGCTCGGATCCAGAGGGAGATGGTTCCATCGATTCCGATGGAAATTTCGCGAAACCCGACTTGGATCTTCCGTATTACACTGCTTCACGTGAAATTGAAGTATCGTCGGAAACGAAAATGCAGATTTCAAATCCGAATTTGATGTGATCCAAATTCCAAACGATTCTTTTACTCGTAATTTGATTTTTGCTTCCTTGTCAAGCAAATTTTGTTGGATAAAAAGTTTTTCGCTTTGATCTTCTCCGAGACTCTCGACTGATCTTGACGGTATGGTTTGCAATTGGTATTGGGTCTTCAAAGTCTCTAACTCATCTCGAGGCTCCTTAAAGCCCAAATTAGCAAGAGTTGGAACATTGATTGCATTTCCATTTCATATGACCATGTTTGATTGCTATTATCAAATTCCTTTGTGGTCAACAACTTTGATCAGATTGTTAAAAACATGATTATGAACTATTTTGAAAATTCTTCGAAACACAGTAAATCAAAAACACGATTCCAAAAAATCGAAAATTTGTTAACCGGTGTGGTTTTGTCTTGTTTAAGAGAGAATAATTTGGTTCAAGCCTACGTTCAATGCAAAGCAAATTAAAACCAAATATAGTTGGTTTGATTCGGTTAACATCTAAGTTGAACAAAGTACTGTAGCACACTTAAAGAGTATTTGAGGAAACAGGATCAAGAACCATACCCCTTGACGATTTTAAAAAGGTCCTAAAAGCTACCAATATCTGAAAAGACAAGACAAGCCAAGCCAGCCTTCCAAAGACTAAGATTCCTCGCTAAACCGACAACTAAAGATAGACACAAGGGTAGTTTTATTCCTTTGTTCTCAAGGCTTGGAGGCACATGTCATAACATGCGACTTGAACTTCTCCAATTCAGTCAGGACTTCCTCTTCAGGTCTGTAAATCAAGTCACTCATCCGCCATATCTACCAAAGAAGAAGAATGCATATAAACAACAGTTTACGAGTTGTATCAACAAAAATTGCTCAATGGAGGTACCAAGAAAGTGTTTAAAGGTTACCTGCAATGTTCCACCTCCCCCAGTAGTCTCACAGTCATCAGAAACACTGACAATAGTCCAAGGGTCCGCCGCATTCCAGTGGAAATCAACAACTTTGTCCCTAAGAGAGTTTGTAAATACGAAAACTTAGCAGCAAGTAAAATAGAAGCAGCAATCAAAAGAACAAGGATTCGTAAGTCGCTAAGAACCTGTGACCAGCATGCTGGAAGAAGAGTCCAGCGGGGCTTTTAGCTGCACGATCAGACTTCTTACTAACCTGAATAATTACACAAACCAAACATGAGTATGTTGAATACGTTTCGGTGATGGCAGTGAAGAAGGATTAATTTCAGATATATCTGAATGAATTATGTACTCACCCTCTCATAATCCCAAATGTTCAGAAGACCATCTTCTGCGGAACTCCCGAAAACAGATGACTTATCAGGAGACCACTGAGTTAATTAACAAGATGGTATCAGTGGGTTAATAGATATGGTATCAGTGGGTTAATAGATATATATATCACATGAAGAAGGATGTAATAAAGTAGTAGCATTCATTGAAACCTGAACACAAAGCACAGCAGCTTTGTGGCCCTCAAATTTGTAGATAGGCGTACCGACTCCATTTGAGGTAAGGTTCCTGCGATCGTACAACCGGACTGTGTTGTCTGCTGACCTGCAATATTCAACAATATCTAATTAGTACATGTATGCACATTCTAAATGTTTTCTTAATTAGATACAAAGTTTGCTTATTCATCCGTCTGTAGCACATGTATATCTATTTCCCCATACCCTGTCAGGATCAGATTGTCGTCATGAGGATTCCAATCGACACAATGAAGATCAGCATCGTGTGCCTTTTCAACCTGTTACACACAAAAACAAAAGATAAAAGATAAGAAAAGGCAAAACTACATAATTTTGAAAGGATCTAGAAGATACAATACCTTCGTGACAGGGCTAGTTCCAGTTCTTGCATCCCATAGTATAAGGCAAGAATCGTCACCAACACTGCAGAATTCTTGTGCACTTCACGACATAAAAATTCACCAGAAGCATCAATCAGAAAAGCATGAAAAATATGGAATTTGCATAAAAAAACACGAGAACAAAAGGAGGAGACTGTTCTAGGAAGTTACCTAGTTGGGCTGAATGCCACATCTTCAACCGTGTCGTCATGGCCGTGGTATACACCTCGCGGGCCGACAGTAGGACTCTCAGTCTTGTCACCACCTTCACCAGTCTGTTTGATGATAGATCCGGATGATTTGGATTCTGTACCAACAGATGTGATGTGATCCTGGATGCTCCACAGAACAACTGACTTGTCCTTGCCTAAGAGAAGAACCTTTGTATGAGAAACTGGCAAACCACAAGATCAACACTACAAATCACAGAAACACAAACCTCCAGAGAGGACAAAGGGTTCGGTTGAGCACATCGCAAGAGCAAATTCGGCATTATCTTGGTGTCCAGTTAGTATCTGCAAGACAAATGGTTCAGAATTCAGATGATGCAAAAGAGATGTATCACTTCTAATGATGAGATTAAGACAAACAAGAACAAAGCACAATCAATGATTTGCAACGCCATTTTTCAGAAGTGGGCATACCAAATCCGGACGGGAATTTGCAGCTCCAAGAACAGCATGACGGTTTGGCTGGGTTTCAACATCCCAAATGAGAACCTGGAATCGACAATATTGTATTCAGATAAATGAGTCCAAAACAAAGGATGCTCTTACTGCCAAATAAAGAGGGGTGAAACCGACATAGTATTTGAAGTTGCTATGACCATAACAAAATAGAAGAATCAGCGCTTACATCAGGACTGTCGGTGTGAGTAGCAACGATCTTACTGTTTTGTGGGAGTTCCCTGATTCTGTTAACCTGCAATAGAAATACTTTAATCATAGTGCCAAATGAGCAAATTCATGCACCAGCTTAAAGAGCGGTGCAGATACAATAATGCACCACATAGAACTAGAAGCAACAATGTCGATACAGAGAATAGTGGGCAGAATTCACACCTCTCCAGGGTGAATGATGGTCTTGAACTTCTTCACAAATGGAGAACGTGCTTCTTCATTGAACTGAAAACACATTCGCAATAGATAGTAAGTAAGTGTCACCACAGGAAACCCATTGTAGTGGGGGAGCATGATAAGGAAAAGGCACAAGATTAGTAGCAAAACCACAAAATTACCTGAGATATGTGCTCTGCTGCAGCGACCCTCGGCTTAACAACTTCGCAGTTCGCTATGACTAGAGTATTGGGCACACTGCCATCAGTCTGGTGACACAACCAAGAAAAAATACAAACAATATGATGAGAGAAAATAGGAAATTTTGAGTAAATGAGACAACTTTCTGAAACGTTACTGCAAGCAAGATACAGGAGAAAGCAATAAACCTACTTGTTCTGAGAGGTACAGACGCTGGCGATTCTTGTAGGTCGCTTGTTCGAGCTGTGGACCCCATCTGTGATAACCAAACAACAAATATCACCAAATGGAACCTCTTGGCACAAGATCTAAAGACTTGACAGCTAAACATTTGGAAAAAAGCCGACTTTTCACTCAAAATTGAAAGTAGCTAAAGAGTTACTTGATAACTCAGAATCAGAGGATTATGTAAAATTCATGAATCGAACATCAGAGGACGATAGAAGTACATCCAAAGCAACAAACACCAAACCCTAACTAGAAAATTTGCAAAATCTCACTCAAAACCCAGAAATCGAAAACAAATCTATCCATCTCTTCGCATTTTGCCTGATTTAACCGGAATTACAACTCAATCCAAACATGAGAAAGTTTACAGCTTTTCACGCAACTGATAACCCAAGAAAAGAAATTAACCCCACGATTAACAACCGAAACCCTAGAAGAGAGAGGAAGAGGAACTCGGGAGAACCTGCAAGAGAGTGAAGGCCAGACGAGGTTATGGTTGGCGAGCCAGTCGTAGAGAATGGGGACGAGACCTTTCCACTGAGTGTACTTCTCGTCGACACTGAGCTGCTGCGTTTTCTTCCCACTCTCCTTCATTTTCCCACCGCTGCTACCGCTCTGTTGGTTCGAAGACGGAGTCTGAGAATCGTCCTTGGTTTTAGGTTTCCGACCTCTTTTCTTCGGCGCCGGAGTTACGGTTCCTCCGCTGGCTTGAGGAGACGCTGCTGCTGCTGCTTCGTCGCTCTCCATCTTTCTTCTCTTTTTGTTGTTTTCTCTTTTTTATTTGTTAACTCTTTCCCAGTCAATAATACGGTATCTCTCTACCACCTTAAAATAAAATACAAGAACGACCACCGTTTCTTTTTATTTTATTTTCCCCCTCAGTAAAATAGATACTGACATAAAACTGTTTGAGTAGTAAATTTTATTGTAATAAAAATATATGAGATTTTCCGGATTAATAGATTGGATGTTTTGAAATTCAAGGAATGTCAGTTTTATAAATGATCCGTTGTATGATTTGAGGGAATGGGTAAATTTTTTTGTCTCTTTTGTATTTGACAATGTTGTTACAATATGTACTTTTTTCAGATTTCTTCTGTTTAGAGAGAAGAAGAAAATTTCTATAAAAATTTTATTTTCTCGTTTGCTTTGCCAGTGGCATTGTAGCTACGGTATTTGGAGCCACTGGATTTCTGGGTCGTTATCTTGTGCAGCAGCTAGGTGAGTTGGTATTAACTTTGTTTTTCCTTTGCATTTGTTGGTTTCCTTATTACTTCAAATGATTCTCTTCTTCCAGCGAAAATGGGATCACAAGTGCTAGTTCCTTTCCGGGGCTCGGAGGACTCTCCTCGACATCTCAAGTTGATGGGAGATTTAGGACAGGTAACATGTTCTTCTGTTTAACACAATGCTTTGAAGGTGTTGTCACAAGACACATTTTCTGGAAAATTATGCTTCGGATCGTCAACTTTGATGTGTGTTTTGTTGTCTGTATATTTCAGGTAGTACCGATGAAGTTTGATCCAAGAGACGAAGACTCGTTTAAGGCTGTCATGGCAAAGGCTAATGTCGTCATCAATCTAATTGGTACTTGTCTTGTCTATATTATTTTGTTCCAACAATTTGAAGTTTATACTTTTGAAAAGCAACACCGTTCTTTTATGATATTTATTCTAATCCTCAAGGAAGAGAGTACGAGACCAGAAATTTCAGTTTTGATGAGGCGAATCATCATATGGCTGAGAAACTTGCATTGGTATGTGTTTGAATCCTCATGACGAGTTGTCTCCATTTTGTTTGCTCCTCAAATTGTTGTCTACTTGTGAAATGAGCTACACATTTTTAACCTTCATGACGATACGATCTTCTATGGCATACTATTTCGGTTATGTCTAATTAGGTTGGGGCTTGGTGGATTTGTTGTTCCAGGTGGCCAAGGAACTTGGTGGGATAATGATATCTATTCAAGTTTCTTGTCTGGGAGCTTCCGTGTCATCTCCTTCAAAAATGCAGAGGGCAAAGGCTGCTGCTGAGGAAGCTGTCTTGAGCGCGTTGCCTGAGGTAAACCTGTGCCAGCTTTCGGCACACACACGTACACCTTTAGTTTTTTAACAATGGTTAAGCCGCTGGTTATTGAATTGGATGAGCTTGGTATGCTTACTTTAACATTGTTCTACACTGATTTATATATATTGGGTCTGATTACTTTGCTAGATTGGTTTTGGTTATGTGTCATGTGTAAAGCTTGTTACAAGTACAGCATTTAGACATGATCTAGTAATAACTGATTCTTGTTCGTCTTCGGATTGATTTGCTGGTTGCTTTATTGAATTGGTTTGAATGTTTATGGGACATTCTTTACGACTTTTGAGTCTCTCAACTTTAAGATTGTGTCATGTAGGATTAAATGTTTAGAGGCATTTTCTAATGGCCCGAGATAGCCTATACGCTTTGGAGATTATGTGGTTTGTTTATGCTCTAGACAATATATTGGTTTGTTGATGAAGAATCACAGTTAAGGGGATTTCTTATGGCTTAAGCCTTTCTTGGATCTTAGAGACGATATGCTTCTGTTTCCTGCAAAACGTTATCTCGTTGCTAGTAATCTTATACCTTGTGTTAAGAATATGTGACTTTCCGATAACATTTGTTCTTTCTTGTCTAACTTAGATTTATCATTTCTGGCCAAATCATTGTCTGCCTAACTGTATTGGTCTGAAACATTTGAGTTGTTTTGGTGTGTTTTTCGAGTATTTTCCAGGCTCAGAGGGGTTGCAGCTGCGGAATGTGTTGGAGTATGGAGAAACTTACTGGACAATACACTGTTCCCAATGTTTTCATCGGTTAGTTGTTTGTCTCATCATTTGCATTGCCTTTATCATATGTCCATATATCAGTTGACTTATCTAATTTTTTTGTTCATGGCCAGGAGGAAAGCACATTGGTGGCTGCTCAGGTACACTCTCTCTTCCTCACATTTTTTTTTTTTATAATCTCAGAATATTAATAAGATCTTGTGTGTATTGGCACCAAGACCGTGCTAAATGTCATATCTCTATTGTTGAACAAATACATTGCAGCTGCACAATAAAGGAGACGATACATTGCAGATTTTTGCAGATTTTTTTGGGTAATTAAAGATACATTGCAGCTGCACGATTCTTTAGCATCCAGTTTCCATTGTACGATTTAGAGCTAGAACAAATACATTGCTGCTGCACGATTCTTTAGCATCCACTCTAGTTGCTATATATATTTTTGTAATTACGATTGACCGACCATATGAACAATCACTTCATGAAGACCAGCGTCTTGCGAGATCGCGAGAATGTCACGGCGGGGCGCAGTCGCCAAATTAATGAGACGCCTCTGGATCGGATGAAAGTCACAGTGATTTGTTTGCTTCTTTTCTGCAAATAGAAGAGTTTTAAACCCCACGTAAATGCAAATACAATAACATGCAAGTTTTAAGATAAACAACTTAGTGATATGATAAATAAGCCCCCATATAGTATTTTCAAATCCCTTCTTCACATTAGGCGGGAAAGCTTCACAGTTATAAACTTCAAAAGAGATTGATTCGTAACCAGCCGCCAAGTTTCCATTGGCACATCATTGTTACACGCGGTCTGTGCAGTTTTCGTACATTCTCTCACTGAATAGGTCAGAAAAATAAATAATCAACCGGCTAGATTTCGCAAAGATGTAGGTGTTAGAGCGAGTTTTTTGCTAAAATCGAGTCGCACCAAAATTTGATAATATCCACTTATCTTAACCGTTTGTATCCATTCAAGTTCAACAACAACACACCATTACTAGTACAATTTTTAACTATCATTATTTGTAACTCATCATAATATATTATTGTTCGGCTTTCGAAGATAATTCATAATACGGAAAATATTTATTTGGTTCTCATACTAATTAAAAATGCATTGCAACAATAAATATTTTGGACACATAAAACACAACATTGTTTCTAGCCATGGATATAGAGATAATTATTTCATGAATTGATAATGGCATGAACCAAACTCCATAAAAGCCTTTAACGACACAAGATATCTAACCAAACATAACATCTTCAAATCACTTTTGAAAGAAGTTTATGGGGTTTGTTATTAGTCTATTTTTTAGAATAATATAAACCAAATTAAATTGAAATCTTATACTCAACAATACATTTCAAATTTCCAGTTTCGATATGATTAAACATTAAGTCATTATTATTTAAATAAAAAAAGACAATTAATTGATGTAGGATATATTATATCATCGATTCAAAGGTGATTTAGTTGGTCTTTGCTTTTTCATGCTTAATCTTCTCATTTAGCTCATCAAGGTAGGACTTGCGTGACTGAATCTCCCACATGAGCTTTCGCAGCTTTCCAAACTTACCACGAACCGGATCTTCTAGCCACGCGACACTTTCTATGAGTATGGTAGATGCCAAATCATATTTTTCTTCTTTATGGGCAAGTTTCATCATTCTCACTATTTCTATCGTACCAAACATTTCATGAGCACTTTCGTACTCACCTAGCCTATAAATTTAACATAGGAATAACTATTTTAATAATCAGACTTATAATAAAACAATATAGCGAAAGAAAATAGTTCGCACAATATTTAAAAAACTGAATACCATTTAGCTGGGAAATACGGAGCAAATTCGCAACGTTTAGTGCATATTTTATTTTCGGTGACGCACACTGCACATCGAGCACGTTTCGCATTACCTGTTGGGGATTCCATCACAATTTTTTTCTTTCAAATCGAAATGATAATATTATGTTATTCAAATAACTGAATGATGAAAAAAATGATATTATCAAAGAGGTATTTATAGATAACATCCTACAAAATACAGTCAAAGGAAACTGATTACATATCCAAATATAACTTCTTTTTCTTTTTGGTAATAGCTATAAATTTCATTTGACTAAAAAAAAAGAGTAATTTTTTTGATAAAGCTTTTTTATTTATTTATAAGTTGCCATATGTATATTATGGTTTAAACGAAACTATTTATAATCACATTTGATGAAACATTTAGTAGGTACGTAATTTTTTGTAGAATACTCATGGGCGAACCACTCTTGGAGCTAGGTTTGTAAAGGCAGACTGCTCTCTTCGAGCTAGAGTGGTCTCTCCGGTTTCGGATGCATTGGTCAATTTGGTTGAAGACGACAGATAGGCAGAGAAGATTTGTTGTTGTAAAGTATGTTGTTACCAAAGCATATGTAGATTGCTTGTATGAGACGCTACACGTTTGAAAATCAAGGAAACGTTTTCTATATATAGCAGAGGAGAGCCAGGCAATTAGAGCATACCAGCTGTGAAACATGCAAAGATGTTGCCCTAAATCCATGGAGAACAATGTTCCAAACTTGTTCACACTATGGAGAAGAACAACAAAGTCGTAGACGTGTTGGATCCCAAAGCTGACTATCTTGCAAGAACTAGCCATGCGGTCAAAATGAGATATTGGGAACATCAAACACGGACTTTGAACCCGACGACTTTAATTTATACATGGTCTGGTTGTGGCTGATGGTCGTTAGGTGGTTCCAAGTGTGGCTGAAAAGCTCCGGTTCGTCACAATCAATCCAAACCCAATTTTGACCAATGGGTCATCAAACCAGAAGCTTGTTTCCATTTCGTTCCTTATGGAACTTCTGAGAAGGTTTCATGCAAGTGGACGAATGGAGATCATCAATTTCCATAGCCAAGAGGACTAGATGAGGCGTCGTCTTACATTTTCTGATGAATTTTGTTTTTGTGTTTTAGCGTGCAATCTATTCAAGGACCGCGTTTTCAGCATCGGCTACATTACAAATCCTAGTTTCTTTTGGAATTTCGAAGTTTTTTTTTTTTTATGTTGCTAAATTAGATAAGAGAATAATTGAAAAGTGAGTTAAATAGTCGTTGTATATTAAAACATAATTGCAGCCAAATTAAATTTTTAATGATTCCATATTTTTTGTTTTGCTAAAATTTTGACTAGAATTTGATGTTATATATATATATATATATATATATATATATATATTGATAATTCTGATAATTTTCTTTTTGTTTGTTAATTAGCGTGCAAACCTTTCAAGGACCACGTTCAGCATTGGCTCCAGTAAACAAAAAAAAAGTTAGACTGATTTTTAAGTTCTTTGGTAAAGTAAGTAACTGAAAAAGCGAGTAAAAAACTATACATATCAAAAGAGGTATTTATAGATAAATACGAAAAATACAAACAAAATAAATTATAATACATCCACATATGAGAATGTGCCTAAATTTGTTCTTGAAGTATAAATTAGAGACGTTTAAAATTTTCATGATTACATCTTTTTCTGTTTTGCCAATAAATTATAGATTTCAATCAACTTCAAAACTTAATGTCATATACTATATATTGCCATGATCAGATAGATTTTATTTGACTTCAAATTCAAAGCTATATATAATGCCATAATAGATATATATATATATATATATATATATATATATATATCACTAATCTTACACTGCATATTTAAGTGATAACCAATCCATTTTTTTTTAATAATTGTCTCTCTTCATCTTCCAATCCGAGAGAGTAGAAGAAGAAGAAAAATGACTAATCTGCTTCTAATGAGCACTCTAATCACAATTTTGATTTGCTTGTCTTCGAGTTTCACCAAATCGTCAGAGATTGTTTTACCCAAATCCCTAAACCTCACCCTCCTCACCGATCCTTCCACCATCTCCGCCGCCTCTCACGATTACGGAAACATCACCACCGTGACTCCAGGCGGCGTTCTCTGCCCCTCTTCCTCCGCCGAGATATCTCGTCTCCTCCGCTACGCCGCGAACGCGAACGGAGACAGGATGTTCCAAGTGGCGGCTCGTGGCCAAGGCCACTCCTTAAACGGGCAAGCCTCGGTCTCCGGCGGAGTAGTCATCAACATGACGTGTCTCGCTGGCGTGGCGGTTTCAGAAGACAAGAAGTATGCTGACGTGGCGGGAGGGACTTTATGGGTAGATGTGCTGAAGAAGACGGCGGAGAAAGGCGTTTCGCCGGTTTCTTGGACGGATTATTTGCATGTTAGCGTCGGAGGAACGCTGTCAAACACTGGACTCGGCGGTCAAGTGTTTAGAAACGGCCCTCAAATTTGTAACGTCCTTGAGTTGGACGTTATAACTGGTACGCAAACGCAAACAAAAATTCTCTATATTATTGTTTTTGTATTTTTATAAGATTTTATGCTGTGGCAATGTGGCATCTTTAATGTTTTTATACTTCTACTACACTTTTTGCACCACACGCAATGGAATCTTGGAAACGAGAAAAATGCGTAACGCATCTAAGATCTTTAATGGCTAAATTGGTCATTGCAATTGGTAATATATGCGTGAATATTTGTGATTTTTCTAATGTTCATGCATGACGCATGTAATTTGAACTTTCTTGCATTCCAGAGAATTTTGTGCGCTTTCAGTTTCTCCAACTATGAATTGTTTTTTTCTCTTTTTATTATTTTTTCAAACACATCATCATTATGTCAGGCTTAAAAGAAATTTGAGAAATTGACGCACTGGTCTAAAATACATAATGGATATATATTAAGTTGTTAATTCTTGTTACGGGTTTTTGATGTATTTCAGGAAACGGCGAAATGCTAACATGCTCGCCACAGCTAAACCCAGAACTGTTCTATGGAGTATTAGGAGGTTTGGGTCAATTTGGAATAATAACGAGAGCCAGAATTGTTTTGAACCATGCACCTAAAAGGGTGCGTATCATCAAATCTCACCTTTTGTTTCTGTCTTTTCAAATCTATGCATTTCCTTTCATGGTCACGGTATTGACAGGCTATAAATAATTTTGGATATTATGGTAAATAATAGTTTGGTCACATATTATTATCTCGTGGTTTTATTCAAAGAGAGTTAGATACGTATGGATCACTTATGAAATTTATTAGATGGTAGCCCAAAACTATGATTAGGTATAATTTTAATTTGGCACGATTAAGGAATCTAGTCAAACGCTCAATTTGCATTCATTTGAACAAAATCTATGCGTTGAATGAAAATATGATATGGCTTAGATTTTGTTTATTATAATATATATATAATCCTAGGACTTGTTATAGTCAAATCTTGTCGTATGCTTGCAAATCTAACTGATGTGAATAAATAGTATTATTTTATTGTAGTCAAGCTAATCTTTTGTTAGCTTAATAAAACTTCTTAATTAGGAAACTTATTATTCACTTAAATTTTGTAATCTAGTCTATAAATTTTATTGGTGAGATTGCTAACTGGCTGGAATCTTACAATCACGGTAAAGACAGTAAATTGGTTATCATTCTACAAATATGTTTGTGTGATTTGAAAACTTATACTGGTTAATTAAGGATCAAAAATTTGAAGTAATGGTATATTCACTCAAAAGTACTTAAAATATGTGATAACAATATGGTTTATTTATAGGGGTATTATATATATATATATATATGTGTGTTGGTGTTAATTAGAAGTGAACTTTTCAAATGAAATATTGGTGTAGGTGAAATGGTTTCAGATGCTGTACAGTGACTTCACAGCTTTTACGAAAGATCAAGAACGTTTGATATCAATGGACAATGATATTGGAGTTGACTATTTAGAAGGTCAACTAATGATGTCAAACGGCGTCGTAGACACCTCTTTTTTCCCACCGTCCGATCAACCTAAAGTCGCCGATTTGGTGAAGAAACATGGTATCATCTATCTCATCGAAGTAGCCAAATATTACGATGATCCAAACCTTCCCATCATTGGCCAGGTACTACAAATTTACATATGTAAACATCCAATCATCGATCGCCTGGATCATACCGTAATATATTTAAACGATCATCATTGCACCACATAAACATATCATCATCATCATTAATTTGGTGTTATAGGTAAGAAAATACAGGTTCATTGGATCCTAATCTTTTCAAAGAAACACGTCATTCTAATTGTTAGTGGAATAAGTCCTAGGAGATATGAGACATTACATAACAACTTGACCATATTTCTTTGTTATTATATATTAGAAATAATCTTTGTTTTCATACCATGGTTTTGTCACCCATCATCATTTTGCAACATGCGTACATATCCGTTATCAAATATGATTCACAATTCCAGTCAAATTTTATTTATTTTTGTAGGTGATTGACAAGTTAAATAATTCTTTTAGTTACCTGCCCGGGTTCATAACAGTGCACGACGTGCCCTACTTTGATTTCTTGGACCGCGTAAAAACCGAAGAAGAGAGACTCAGATCATTAGGTATATGGGAAGTTCCTCATCCATGGCTCAACCTCTACATCCCTAAATCTCGGATTCTTGATTTCAATAAAGGTGCTATCAAAGACATTCTTCTTCAGCAGAACTCGACTTCTGGACTTACCCTCATCTATCCTACAAACCAAAATAAGTAAGCTTTCTCTATTCTTGTTATATATCTTCAAGAAAAATAACTAAATTTTGATAATATTTCTTTTTGTTATTATTAGATGGGACAATCGTATGTCGGCAATGGTAGCAGATGAAGATGTTATCTATGTATTCGGACTACTATCATCAGCTAACCAACATAATTTGCCAGAAGTCGAACGCGTTAACGAGAAGATAGTTAGATTTTGCAAGAAGTCGGGTATTAAGATTAAGCAGTATCTAATGCATTACACCAGAAAAGAAGATTGGATTGAGCATTTTGGATCGAAATGGAGTGATTTTTCCAAGAGGAAGGATCTGTTTGATCCCAAGAAACTGTTATCTCCTGGGCAAGATATCTTTTGATTAACTTAACTTAAATATGTAACCGGAACAAGTAAGGAATTAAGATTTAAGGTAAACCGGAATTAGTAAAGAATTATTTAGCAGTGTACTAGACTACAGCCAAACATATTTATTCTCCCTGGTGGCTCGTGAAGATTCTTTTGTAGCTATAAACATATACAGGGATTGATGATTATTCATCACGAAACCAAAACAAACGTAAAGATTTGACCTTGTTTGTTTGTTTGTTTATGCGAGAAATGAACTTTTTTTTCCTGACGAAACCAACAAAGTTAAGGATCCGTAAGCAACATTCTTTTGTTACTTATAAACGTAAACGCCACGTGCAAATGCAGTTATTCTCTTTCTTTTTGGGTTAAGCATTTTTACTACAAAAACATTTAAAAATTGATTTTTTTTTTTCATATGCAAACGCATAAATTGCATTTGACTATTTGAGACGATCGAAACCTTAAGAGATTAGTGAAAGAGCGAGCATACCAATGACGACGGTGACACTTGCGGTTATTACTTCGGTAACCAAAAAACCGACAAACGCAAAAGCGTACTGTGTCGCTAAATTCCCGATACTAAGAAGCACACCGCCTGCGACTGCAAACAATACCGACGGCCAGTTACCCTATACAAAATTGATTCCATTACCAATCAGAAAGTCACAAAGGCAAAAACACAAATTGTGGCCTGCGTAGCGTAATTAAGAAATCTCAAGAAGAAAAAAGAGACCAAACCTGAGGGAGCCGAGTGGTGAAGTCAGGTGTTTGAAACGTGCTTTTTCCAACCTCACCCGAGTGAAAACGCGATCAAGATTGCGGCCAAGAGATTAGCAGCTGCGAAATCAAGAAAAAGTATGTTGAGGAAGACGACCTCTTCTCTCCAATAGAGTCAAAATCGCTGGCCAACTTCCTAAGCAACATAACGAAAGTATCATATATACATCCTATAGCTCCTGCTTTGCTCTCCACAACATACATCTTCTTCTTATTCTTCTTCTTCTAATGCTTCTTTAACACAAAGACTCTCCTCTAATATTGTGATTTATGGGCTTTGCCTCTTCTCCCGCTATCCCCACCGCTATGGTCTATGAAAAGATAAACCGGAAGTCCTCTGTTTCTGCATGTGTGTTGTGATGGTTATGTGGAGAAGGTTACATGTGTATATCCAAAGATATGTCAATAAAGATTTCAAGACACATTTGGCAATTTTCAGCTTGATGTGTTTGGACTTTGAGTATGAATTTGATGAGTGATCAACCCTTTTCCTCACATTAATAAAACAATAAAACAGAGACTATTTATTTCTAGGTCATCAAACAAAAACTGTCCATGTCATTAATATTTATTTTAAGGTTTTTAATAAATAAGTTGGGTGAATGCTAAGTTGCTAACGGCTACATTCAGTTCAGCCTTCTCATCAAAACTAAGAAAGAACAACAGTGATCAGATAATAATCAAAATTTGAAAGTTTTTAATATGATGACCGTTGGACACAAACGAAAAACAAAAAAGGCGATTACGCTTATAAATACAATTTTGTTGTTTAAATCTTTCATTCTCTTCTCACAAGTCACAACAACCCAAATAACGGCTACGAACCTCTCCTCGCATCGCTCCTTCTCTCTTCCTTACCAGAAAACTTCAATTACTAAAACCCTAGTTTCACTCGCCGTCCTTCATCATCGCTTCTTCTCCTCTCCGATATGAAATCTCATACATCTGTTTCCGAATTCCGCCTCTGTTCATCTTTCCGATCAGAAAACCCTAATTTATGTTGGGGAGGTTCATTCATCTTCCTGCTTTTCGTCTGGTCTCATTCTTCCTTCTCCGTTGGAACGCGCGTTAATCCAGATCCTCCCGTCCCTCTGTTTCCATGGTATTTTCCGATTATTCGCCTTTTGATTCTGTTTGGGCTTTTGATTCCGATTGATTTTATTCAATTTGTTGTAGATACGTACGTATTGGCCATTGGTATAGGTTGAATAGTAATTATGTGGTCTTCTGATTTACGGATTTTGATTACGATTATCGATTTTGCTTAATTTGTTGGAGACGTCTCTGTCATTGGTATAGGTTGAATAGTAATTATGTGGGCTTTCAGTTTTGTCGAGTGAAACATATTAAAACCAAAAAAAGTACTTAAACGTAACGCGAGTTTCTTCTTCTTGATCATAAAAACCCAAACGCGAATTTGGCAGGACGCGCGTGTGACAATACAAACGGCAAGGACAAAGAGCCGAATCAGATTCTTAGCTACATCACCGTAACTGTAAGTTATTTTCTGTCACTCAACAATGCAAATAAGATTAAGGTTTTCCGTTAGTTTTTGTTTTTCCCGGTCAAATGTTTTTGAATGGTTTTAAATTCTAAAATTAGAATAGTTTAGAAAAGATTTTAATTTTTTTGATTAATTCAAAGAAATTGAAG
>OVBJ01000730.1:0-43784 GCA_900406535.1 Noccaea bulbosa | reverse complement strand
CCCTAAACCCTAAACCCTAAACCCTAAACCCTAAACCCTAAACCCTAATCCGCCCTAAACCCTTATCCGCCCTAACCCTTAACCCTAATTTGTCCAACCATAATAATAAAGAAATTTTAGAATAAAGAAATTTAAAGTTTTACTTATTCTAAAAAAACTATTATTATATAAAGTTTTTTCAAAAAATAAAAGTCCCAAGACCCTAATCCGCCCTAAACCCTAATCCGCCCTAAACCCTAATCCGCCCTAAACCCTAATCCGCCCTAAATCCTTATCCGCCCTAAACCCTTATCCCTAACCCTTAACCCTAATTTGTCCAACCATAATAATAATAAAGAAATTTTAGAAGAAAGAAATTTAAAGTTTTACTTATTCTAAAAAAACTATTATTATATAAAGTTTTTTCAAAAAATAAAAGTCCCAAGTGAGAGGATTTTCCACACATATTTTTTTTGTCATCTGAAATTTTATTAGAACAAAAGAAAGATACATGGTGGGATGCGTTTTTGGGATCCGATTGTAGCATACATTGCCGGCGGAAACGAATTCCCCGGAGGTAAAAGCCCAAAAGAAAGGGAAGCACAACCAACAACACTTACAAATTAACCAAACAAACTATCTTACTTAGAAACTAAAGGAGAAACAAAAAAGGGGTAATCAAAGATTATCAGAAAACTGAAGAACAAACCGAACCATACTTCAACTCAAACCAGAAGCCACTTCTACAACTTCGCGAGAACACCTCCAAAGAACAGAGAAACTTACCCGAGAAAACTCGGCTAATCAACGGAAGTGGAACCTCCTCGGAACCTCAAACTTCTTTCCAACTCAAAAGACCACCTTTCATAATCCGGCCATAAACTAACTCTCCCGGATGCGGCGGTGTCGAAACGACGGTATCACGCCTCGATAGAAGCGACAATGGACCAAAGAGGTCTCGATCAGACGGAAAAAACCTGCAAGGAGCGAACGAACCAAACCGTATATCACCGACCTCCAACGATGGAGAAAGGGATAGATCGAACGGAGAGGAACCAACCAAGGCGAACTCAAACGAAACAACGAAGAAACAGATGGAGGAGCGAAAGACAAATAAGGCGAAAACCAGATCTAGCACAAAAACTTGGTGAAATTGAGAAAACATGGAGAAGCAGCAAAGCCACACCGTAAATCAGAAAGATCTGGACTCAAACATCCTCAAAAACACCTAGATCTAGCTAGATCTAAGAGATAAACCAATTAAACAACCAATCCTATTTCAATCATAGAAAACTAAGAAGAAGGAACCAGATAAAACAGAACAAACAAAGACAAGCAAAAACAAAAGACCGATCTCCTGCGCTGAAGAAGTCACCGGAGACGGCGAGCGGGGAAGACAGCTGAAACTCTAGAGAGAAAGCAGAGAAAAAATTTTAGAGAGAGAAAGGGCCGAGTCCCTTTGATTAGCCGTTGATTTTCCACACATATAAATACTGCAAATTGATAACCTTATTTCTCCCAAAAATTATTTATTCAAAATGAATTTTTTCACAGTTTTTATGTTAGTTTTTTATATGTGTTTTGGATTGAATGAAGCATGCTAGGTAAATCATATATTGACTACTAACCAACTTGGTTGTGGTATTCCTCTCGGAATCCGTTACTATGAAAATCCAGGAAAAGATTATAAAACCAAAGATCGTGGAAGAAACTCCGTAAAAAACTTCAATTCTAGTCAAGAGATTTGGTTCGCCGGTAATTCTGATTTACAAACTAGTTTAAAATTTGACTGCTATCTATGGTTCAAGGGAAAAGATGGTTACTTCTATAATTTTGATAAGCTCGAAGTCTTTCGAGCAGCAAATAGGAAAGGATGTGGCGAGTTTTGTCAATGGGTTGCGAGAACTGATAGAATTTACTTCAGAAGAAAACTTAATAAACCAATAGGGCATGTACTTTATTGGAGAAAGAAAAAATATAAACTTCTCTTTTTTCATTCGATATAAACTTCTCTTTCTTTCCATAAACTTACTAATATTTAAAGAATTTAATTGTTTATTTTAAGTCAGATCTAGGGTTTATGAACTAATCACCTATATCTACTAAATTTGTTCTATAATATATAGCAAAATATCGTAAATAAACATGTATTTATGTAATACTCATGCGTCGTTCGAGCTTTTTCTCTCTCCATCTTCTCTCTGAATCGTTCGAGCTTTTTGGTAAAAATCCTCTTTATAAAGTGGTATAAAATATACTTTATATCTAAGAGTTTAATTCACAAAGAAGAAGAAGAAAACATAGCCCGTGAAAAGATCTATCTTTTGTGGAAGCAATGGAAAAGTAGGCTAAAGAGGATATTGATTCACTTTGTCTACCACAAAAGGTAACGAATCACTATACCTTTTTGAAGAAAGTTAATTATCCCAAACAAGTTTTTAGTTTCCAGCCATTAACGTAGAGAAGTTGTCCTGAAAGAATAACCTAAAACGATGACATCAAACAACACAGCTGTGCAACAACAACAACAAAACACATAAGCTTACCCACATAACCACTCACCTGGTCAGCTTCACACCGACGGTAAGGTAATATTAGCTGCAATAAGAAATCACTAGTTGAATGGTTATTTTAAAGAGTGAGGCATAATGTGTGTACTATATGCTAGTAAAATTTAACAACATTTTGGAAACTAATGAGCACACTCACACTCTTCTCAGGTCTCATCCACTTGGTTCAACGCCCTTGGTAACTCATTTGAGCTTCGTAGATGATGTTCTAGTCTTCTTTGACGGTACTGAGAGCTCTTTGATTGGAATCATGGAGATTTTGGAAATTTTTAAATCAGATTCAGGTTTGGGCATAAGTCGAGAGAAGACTTTTCTCTTTCGTGATGGGAGGAATGTAGCCCTGAATAACCAAATTTCAAACAATGTGGGTATCTCTTTGGGTTCTCTACCTGTTCGGTATCTTGGAGTTCCTTTAACAACTCAGAAGTTGCGTCCTTGTGACTATCAACCGGTGATAGACAAATTAAAGAGCCGGTTCACTTCTTGGTCAGCGAGAAGACTCTCTTTCACAGGTCGCCTCCAGCTTATTCAGTCGGTTATCTACTCAACCATCAACTTTTGGTCTTCAATTTTCATTCTTCCTAAACAATGCATAGATGCTTTGGAGCGACTGTGTAATGCTTTTTTGTGGAAGGGAGCAGTGGGGTCAGCTAAAGGAGCAAAAATTTCTTGGGACTCCTGTTGTACTCCTAATGAAAGTGGAGGTTTGGGGTTGAGGAGGCTGACTGATTGGAATAAGGTATTTAGCCTTAAGCTCATTTGGTTATTGTTCTCTGCTGCTGGTTCTCTTTGGGTCTCTTGGTTGTTCATGATTGTAATCCACCTGCATCTTCCACTTTTAGTTTGAGGGCTCTATTTTATGGTAAGACCGTGATCCAACTTCAGTTTAAATCGAAGAGTCTTCCACAAAGAAGAAGAACAAAAAAAAGCGTGTGAAAAGATCCATCTTTTGTGGAAGCAATGGAAAAGATACAGAGAATACTATATCTTTTTTAAGAAAGTTGAATATAAATTATTCCAAAAATAGTTTCCACTTTCCAGCTATGTATTATAACATCCAGGTTTGTGGAGAGGCTTAAGAGAATTGATATGACTACCTATGTCAACAAAGTGCACTTACCTTTTCAGTCAAAGACTCATAAGTAACTCCAGAGTTAAGCGTACTTGGGTTGAAGTAGTGGAATGATGGGTGACCTTCCGGAAAATGGTCTGCGGAACTGTGGGAGTGAGGTCAATAATACGGGGAATGGTCGGGTGTTGATTGCAGGGATAGTAAACAAGTCATTAGAGCCTCTCAAAAATAACAAACCGGCCGTCAGACAAGGGTGAGGCCCATGGGCCGAGAGAGGGCGTGGGTGACTCACCGGAATGGGCGGGGAGTTATAATTTTGTATCAGAGCCGAACCCAGACGAGAGTGTGGAGTCAAGTGTGGGACTTGACTCACACCATCAGGGGTGACGTACCTGGTGTGCAACGAGGACGTTGTGCTCAGTGAGTGGGGGTGAATTGTAACATTCCGGTTTGTGAAGAGGCTTAAGAGAATTGATTTGACTATCTATGTCAACAAAGTGCAATTACCTTTTCGGTCAAAGGCCCATAAGTAACTTTAAAGTTAAGCGTGCTTGGACTGGAATAGGGGAAGGATGGGTGACCTTCCGGGAAATGGTCTGCTGAACCATGTGAGTGAGGTCAAAACACGAGAAATGGTCGGGTGTTGATTGCAGGGATAGTAAACAAGTCATTAGAGCCTCTCAAAAATAACAAACCGACCGTCGGACAGAGGTGGGGCCCATGGACCGAGCGAGGGCATGGGTGACTTTTGAGATTCATTAATCACGTCAAATGCTCGAAAAAGTTAGATTTCACCTTAGACACATTTTATTTATTGTTTTGGAAAAAACCTCAAAATGTATTAAAGTTTTAGTTTCGTGGGCTACAACTTTCTTAATATTTTGAAAAAAAATAAAAAAATAATGTTTGTAGGCTTATTTAGATATCTCTTTATTACACCAAATGATCACAAAAGTTTAGTGATCACTTTGCCACATTTAATTCATATTTTTGAAAAAATCATTAAAATGTTCTAAATTTTTAGAATAATGAGTTTTTAATATTTTAAAATTTTGAAGTTATTATGTTAGTTGATTTATTTAGAGACAAATGATTGGAAAATATTAGATTTCACTTTTCTAGGCATCTTGTTATTTGTTAAATTTTATTTGTTTTGATTGACAGCATTGAAACAACTAACTATATGCGAGATATTTGAGTTTTTGAGGTCCTCTTTCTAAACACTTGCGCACTCCCTTCTCTCTTCTTGTTCTTCTCCGTGCAGATCTGGTTTTGGCCGGCATCGGTGGGCTTCCACAGCCACGGCGCCATGCCCCCTTGTTTTATTCTTTGTTTATGCTTTGCTTTCTCTTCTATCTTTTGCGCTAAGGTTTCTATGGCTTGAGAAGAATCGTTGCAGCTGTAGTTTTTCTCTTCGGATCTAGTCGGATCTAGGAGTTGCTTGGAGTATGGGTTCGGATCTGTAAGATTTACGGTGTGGTTTGTCCACTTGCTCCACTTTTTTGCCTCTTTTCCTAGATATGTTCTTCTATATCTGTTTTTATCCACCTATTTTGCTAGCTTCGCCGTTCAATTCTTGGTGGTTTCCGTGGAGATCCGTGGGGTTAGAGTCCTTGGTCGCTCGATCTTTCCCGTTCTTGCTCCTGTGAGCTTGTATCAGTCGAATTTGTCACCGCCGCGTCGGGAGTTTAGGTTTTCTCGCGGGTTGTGAAGGCTGGTTTCATTCGTTGATTCGCAATTTGTGTCTGTTTCTATTGGAGAGGCTTGTGTTACCGTACCGTTTGATTGGTCCTAGGCCCTTCGGTAAGTTGTTTTGGGTCCTCATGGAGTCGGTCAAGCTTTTTTTATGGTGAGTTTGTTTAGGCTGGTGCTGGTTTATGGTCAAGAGTTTTTCTGCTGTTGTGTTTTCTTTTTCAAGCCTGTTTTCTTTAGTGTTTTGGATTGAGACTATTGGTTTTCCATCTGTAGGCTTAAGTTTTCCGTCTGTGATCTTAAGTTTCCCGTCTGTGGGCTTTATTTTTGGGGATATATCGTTCTTCCTTTGGCATGTGTTGGTGTTTTGTCATTTAGAATTACACGACGTTAGACGTCAACCAAACCATAAAGTCGGCGGATATCAAGAAATCTCCGGAAAGGAAGCCCATAAAGGGAAACTAAGCTCCAAAACAAATGGAGAGACAAAAGACATAAAACCAAATACGCTAAAAGTTTGGGAATGAAAAAAACATCTAAAAACTCTTAGGATCTATAACCAACCTCTGAGATAAATAAGACCCGCAATGAGCCATAGAAACAAGCAGGTAACCCGGAGCTGAAACTAAGAACCAAACCACAAGCTGAAACACAAACGAGACAGACAAATCACTAAGGCATAAGCACGAACTCAAGCCAAATAGCTACACCGGGGAGGACAAGGCAGGAGCAAACCAAAGCCAGAGAATCAGAAACAAACACCACCATTACCACGCAAACCAGAGCTTATAATTCTAAGGATCCATTTATATTATATTATGGGCTTTACTGAAACAAAAATGTTGTGATAAGGAGGCCCAGAAGGCGTGGGAGAGTAAACCGAACGCGGTTTACCAACCCCAACCCACAGAAAGTGGGACCGGGAATGAGGTGGACCAACTGGATAATGGAAAATGGGACCTTGCGCACACAGAGAGTTGGTGGGAGCCGATCGACAGATGGAAAAGGGAAGAGAGAGTAGGCGGGCGCGGTAGGTGAAGGACTGCGACGTTTGGCTTTTGTCCACACACCCACTTTATATATTAATCCTCCTTCCTTGCTTGCTCTCCAAATCAATATCCAATCTTTTCAGTTTTCACATATAATCCAATCTAACTGTAACTATGAAAATTAACATCCGGGATTCGACCATGGTCCGGCCCGCCGCCGAGACCCCCTCTACTTACCTATGGAACTCCAACGTCGACCTCGTAATCCCCAGATTCCACACCCCCAGTGTCTACTTCTACAGGCCCACCGGCGCCCCCAATTTCTTCGACCCTCAGGTCATGAAGGACGCCCTTTCCAAGGCCTTGGTCCCCTTCTACCCCATGGCCGGCCGCTTGAAGAGGGACGATGATGGTCGTATCGAGATCGACTGCAACGCCGCCGGCGTTCTCTTCGTCGTCGCCGATACTCCCTCCGTCATCGACGATTTTGGGGACTTCGCTCCCACCCTCAATCTCCGCCAGCTGATTCCTGATGTTGATCACTCCGCCGGCATTCATTCCTTCCCTCTTCTCGTTTTGCAGGTATAGAGTGACTTAGTACTTGTACACTCGATTGACTTGTCTCGGAATTTTCGGTTTAGCTTTCTCGAGTCTCAATCTCTATCCTGACTCGATTAAGATAGTCCCGGCTGATATGTATGTAAATATAGGTGACCTATTTTAAATGTGGTGGAGCTTCCCTTGGTGTTGGCATGCAACACCATGCGGCAGATGGTTTCTCTGGTCTCCATTTCATCAATACATGGTCTGATATGGCCCGTGGTCTTGACCTTACCATTCCACCCTTCATCGATCGGACCCTCCTCCGCGCTAGGGACCCGCCTCAGCCAGCTTTCGATCATGTTGAATACCAGCCTGCCCCCAGTATGAGGATCCCTCTCGACCCCTCCAAATCAGGCCCTGACAATACCACCGTCTCCATCTTCAAATTATCACGCGACCAGCTGGTTTCCCTCAAGGCTAAATCCAAGGAGGATGGGAACACAGTAAGCTACAGCTCATACGAAATGCTGGCAGGTCATGTGTGGAGATCAGTGGGGAAGGCGCGCGGGCTTCCAGACGATCAAGAGACCAAAGTGTACATTGCAACTGATGGAAGGTCAAGACTGCGCCCCCAGCTTCCCCCTGGTTACTTTGGCAACGTTATATTCACTGCCACACCACTGGCCGTTGCAGGGGATCTGCTGTCGAAGCCAACATGGTATGCTGCAGGACTGATCCATGATGTTTTGGTTCGCATGGACGATGACTATCTCAGGTCAGCTCTTGACTACCTGGAGATGCAGCCTGATCTGTCAGCCCTGGTCCGTGGTGCGCATACCTACAAATGTCCTAACTTGGGAATCACCAGCTGGGTCAGATTACCCATTTACGATGCAGACTTTGGTTGGGGTCGTCCCATATTTATGGGACCTGGTGGAATTCCGTACGAGGGTTTGTCGTTTGTGTTACCAAGTCCTACAAATGATGGCAGCTTATCCGTGGCCATTGCTCTCCAATCTGAACACACGAAACTGTTTGCCAAGTATTTGTACGAAATATGACAGAGACAAGCGGCGAGAAGGAAACCCCCCTCCTTTTCCCCCACTTAGGATAAATTGGGCTTTTTGCTTCTTTGTCCTGTCTTTTAGAGGGTACAACAAACCATGTCCACATAGGTTGTGCTTATGGTCTGTAACATTTGGACGGAGGTCGTATAGAAACTTTTGCTTTCTGTTTACACTGATGATAAGTGTTGTCCTACGACACATTGCCTTGATTGTTTGGTTATGTCGATGCTTCGTCCACTCTCTTGTCAGTTTTCCTGCAATAACAACTCTGTTTTGTAACTTGCTGTCGGTTGTCAATGTTATCTAACCCCGTACGAGTCGACTCTTCTTAATACTTGTGAATTTTGGGGCTCCCAAAAGTGAAGAGAGTTAACAACTTTCATAACCAATTGAGAAACTACTGAAATTTTTAAGTTGATGAATCTGGAGTTATAATCACACGTAGCCTCGAGGTAATGCACCATTGTATTCCTACTTACGCCACAGTGATAGTGTGCTATGTAGTAATTAGTGACATGGAGTTTGTTTTATTGGAAGGACACAAGTCTGTGCAACCAATAACCAGGCGAAAAGCAGAGCTATCAAGTTTTGGATTGCGAGATTTTGATACCATGTATATTTGTCATTATTAATTAGACTGTGAGAATAGATGATTGATTACAGTTTGGGGTCTTTTCCCGTCTCCTGATTAGGCCTTGTGCTCAATAAGGTGATGATTGGGGTCTGATATATCAATGGCATGTCCTCCAGTTGAATTTAGGCGAGAAGCTCGGCCAGTCTTGTGAATATCCTCTTCCAAATGGATGTCCTCTTCAAGCATCACAACTCTTGTTGGTTCGCCGTGGGGTCCTGGCACTATGACTTCTTGGACTTTGATGTGTTCATCAAACTTGGTGATTTCAGTCTTTAGAGAAGACATTCTTCTTTTCTTGAGACAGCAGAAGAGAGCAGCAGCGAGGAACGCAAGAAAAAACAAACTGCCAAGAGAGATAACAATCACAATGATAACAGTTGAATGGTGCCCCGGCGGTGGTGGTGGAAGAACGTGAGGTGGAGGCGGTGGAAGATGGGGACGAGGATATGGTGGCGGTGGGAAATGGGGAAGAGGCGGTGGTGAAGGAACAAAGTGGGAAGGAGGCGGCGGTTGAAGTGGGTGATGCGGTGGAGATGGCGGTGAAGGGAAAATGTAGGAAGGAGGCGGCGAGTGATGCGATGGAGCCGGAAACGGAGAAGGGAGGGGATGTTGGTCGGAGGGTGGTGGGTAAAAGGGGAAATAGTGAACAGGGGCAGCCATTTCGTACGTATATGTTAGGTTATATGGTTTATGTTGTTGCAGCGGTGAAGTTAGTTAGAGGTGTTGGACTACTATTCGTATTTCATATTTGTCCAAGTTTGAAGCCTATTTGTAGTTCTGTAAAGGTTGGATTGGTGGTGATGGCGTGGGATATCATATGATGTGTGCTTCTAAGCTTGGACTAACTTGACTCTCATGCTAAGCTTTGCATTATTTATTAGGCTTCGTTGATTGTGTCTACTTCATTCCACTGCGGTAATCAATGGGCTGTAAAAGCGTGGATAATGGGCTTTTTTTCTTTTCCAAAGAAATTGTGTTTTGTCTTCTGAATCTGATGACTGGTTTACCTACCTGCTGCTTACTGCTTAGACGTTTGTCTTCATCCCCAAGTCCTTTCCTACCAAATGGAAATCAATCTAGAGGTCCTAGGAAACACAATTTTTGGACACTTAGTGACGGGCCATCTAGCTATTGTAAATTTTCTAATTTTTTTGATAGAAAATGAGCTTTCTATGATGGGAAAGTGAGTGACAAGAGAAAAGTTTGTTCATCCAAAGAGAAATGGAATGATAACAGAGAGGAAGGAAAAAGAAAGAAAAAACACTGCTGTAACGATAAGACGACGGCGTTTTACTGCTTTCGCTCTTTTGACTAGAAGCTCCCAATCGCCTTCTCCCCAAGTCTGAAGGTCGTCGTCGTCCATCACCATCCCAATCTCGATGGAGGAACTGCCGACGGGCCACGACCCCCAGGGCCAGGTTAAGCAGCAGCAAGCCGCCGGCGTTGGTATACTGCTTCAGATTATGATGCTCGTCCTTTCGTTCGTTCTCGGCCATGTCCTCCGCCGTCACCGGTTCCACTATCTTCCCGAAGCTAGCGGTTCGCTTCTCATCGGTATCCCTTTCTCTCTCCCTCTCTTCCTTTTTTCTCTCTCTTCTCCCTAGCTTCTTAGTTCTTCTTCCGTCGTAATTTCAGGTTTAATCGTCGGTATACTTGCTAATATCTCCGACACTGAGACTAGTATTAGGTTTGCGGTTTGCCCCTTGACGATTCCTACTCTTTCTCCTTTTATCGTTTCCTCGCTTACTTGTTGTTCGATCTTCTGTATCAGGACGTGGTTTAATTTCCACGAGGAGTTCTTCTTCTTGTTTCTGTTGCCTCCCATCATATTATATCCTCTCTTCTTTTCAGTTCTCTTAAGTTTGCATTTGATCCTCAAGTTTGCTATGCACAATGTCATTTTCCTTGACATCATTGTTTGAACCCAGTCAGGTTTCAGTCTTCAACCTGTAAGTACTTATCCTTCTTTCTGTACAAACAATGGCTGACTTAGCGGATTTTCCTAATATATTTCTTTCTGGGTGCAGAAACCATTCTTTTCTAACTTTGGAGCCATTGTTACCTTTGCTATCATTGGAACTTTTGTCGCTTCAGTTGTGACTGGTGGTCTAGTGTAGGGATCATTAGCCTCTTGCTTACTCTTAAGAGCTTCTTTGCTTGTTGAAATTCGCTTGTACCCTTATCTGGTTTTCCTGCCTTTTGCAGTTATCTTGGCGGCTCTATGTATCTCATGTATAAACTTCCATTTGTTGAGTGTCTTATGTTTGGTGCACTTATATCAGCTACGGACCCTGTCACTGTACTTTCTATATTCCAGGTACTTCTCCTTTCCATATGATTATCAGTTTGATCCCTAAGTGCAATATGTTAGTTGATGATGCCACCGGACTATACAAGTACTCTTTTATTAAAACGATGCCCTGCATTGTGTTGAACATTTATTTGTAAAATCTGATGACAGGAACTGGGCACCGACGTCAACCTGTATGCTTTGGTCTTTGGAGAATCAGTTTTGAATGATGCTGTGAGTGTTAATTTTCCTGCTGTGAATATTGGGCTCTTCCTTTTAGGTACATAAAACCCAGAACACTAACTTCATCAAATGCGTCTTCGTGTATACGTGGTGTGGCTCGCAGATGGCAATATCATTGTACAGGTATGTAAGCCACATGATTTTCCTCCTTTTAGATACCTTTTTTTAAGCAAACTATTAAATACAATAGGAACACTTTCGATGCAGAACAATGTCCTTAGTAAACCGCCAGTCCTCGTCTGGGGAACATTTTCTCATGGTGGTGATCAGGTTTCTTGAGACTTTTGCTGGCTCAATGTCTGCAGGTCTGTCTGCTCTGACTCCGTTCTGACCCTTCTTCACAGTTTTATAACGATACTAGGCTCATTGCCTAATAATCGTTCCTCGTATCAAACTAAAGGCACTTTTAGTAAAAATCAACTTTAGACTAGGTATCTTTCCCAAGATTCATACAACCAAAATAACCACTAACTAGATCAGAAATGGTAGTATTATTTACCCCTTGGATCAGGATTTTTTTTTTTTTTCCCCTTTGAAATCCTTAACAGTTACATATACATCGACATATGTAAGACCTGTTTTTTTTCCCTATATTATTTTATATATATACAATCTGCTTTTCACATTTCCTTCTACATGAAGCAGAATGTACTCTGATATTTTCTTTATTCTCTTTTCTCCCACGCAAAAAATAGTTTTGCCAATGGCTTAAGACCCTAACATCTAACCGAGTCCCCTCACTGACCTCGTATTGCTTTAACATGCTAACAACCTTAATATTGTTCTGCAGGGATTGGGGTTGGATTCACTTCAGCTTTGATATCCTTCTTGATTCCTCTTTTTGCATATTAGATGTTAAATGTATTGTGAAACCTTAACCCAGAACACCTCTTTAAGTATGCAGGATTGGATACGGAGAAGTACGTGCCTCATCTTTTCTTAACTGTCTATACTGTTGCATTTGTATACTTATTTCTCTCTAAGCATCTTGTTATCTCTGCTGTTCTTTTACTCTACCTCAGTCTTCAGAACTTGGAGTGTTGTCTCTTTGTGCTTTTCCCCTATTTTTCGTAAGTAGACTAAACCACTCTCCTCATCCTCCCTCTTCATACTTATGGAACACTTCTTCCCCCTAATGTCTTTCGGCTGTGCTGTCAGATACATGCTTGCAGAAGGTGTTGGTCTGTCCGGCATTGTGTCTATACTCTTCACAGGAATTGTAATAGCCGAATCATTGTAGTTTTTACATCTGAGTTGATGCTAATATCTGGCAAGACAGATTCATGAAACCTAATACAGTGCTACTCTAGGTTATGAAGCGCTACACTTTCTCAAATCTCTCAGAAGCTTCTCAGAGTTTCGTATCAGACTTTTTCCACTTGATATCCTCGCTGGCAGAAACTTTCACGTAAGTCCAGATCAATAGCATCTCGTTGTTAGATAATAATTTCTACGCTTAAAAACTGTTGGATTGATATTGATTTGTTTAATACCTTTTTAGGTTTATTTACATGGGATTTGATATTGCCATGGAGCAGCATAGCTGGTCCCATGTTGGGTTTATCCTTTTCTCTATTGTATCCTCGTACGATGATCGTCAGTGATTGTATGCATTGTTTGCCAGTGTTGTTAATCCTTGACTTTACCTTTCTGCTTCTGCGTACTTGCATGACTGACATCAGCTGTTTATTGGCGTGGCTAGGTGACTAAAATTCTAACCAAAACTTTATTTTTTCCTGGCTGATCGCTTCATTAAGATCCCGTTGATACTTCATTATATGATTTGCAATGTTTTTATTATGCAGGGCTGTCAATGTATTTGGGTGTGCATATTTGGTCAATTTAGTTAGACAGGACCACCGGAAGATACCTATGAAGCACCAAAAAGCCCTTTGGTATAGTGGTGAGATGAGCGAATTGCTTTTGTTTTCGTCTCATGACTCCTATTTATCTACGCACTATTAAAACTTGTACACATTTTGGCACATCGGTAGGACTTCGAGGGGCAATGGCGTTTGCGCTTGCACTTCAATCGCTTCATGACTTACCAGAGGGTCACGGCCAAATCATCTTTACTGCAACCACAACCATTGTTGTTGTCACAGTAAGTTTTGTATTCTCTCCATGAAACATCTATGTTGTTCAATTCCAAGGGTAGTATATATAAGGCTTTAAGAATCTGCGAGAATAGTACATAGGGTTGGTTTCTTATCCACGGCAGTAATATTTCAGGTTTTACTAATAGGAGGTTCGACAGGTAAAATGTTGGAAGCTTTGGAAGTTGTAGGTGATGATCTTGATGACTCCATGTCTGACGTAAACTCTCGCGCCTATCTAATCCATTATACCTTTGAACTATATTTGTGTATGTCCTTTTTTAACTTCTAACGCACCCAGATACGTGGGCGTGGTCAGGGCTTTGAAGAGAGCAGTACTCGGTACATCCCTCCTCCTTTTAGCATTGGAGCCTCATCTGACGAGGAAACGTCATCATCAGGAAGCAGATTCAAGATGAAGCTGAAAGAATTTCACAAAAGGTAAGAGTTAAAGAAACGCGTCGTATGCTATCTTGAGTAGAAAGTGTTGTTGCATTTCTTGGGTCTCACTTAACGAAACTTTGCAGCACTACATCATTCACCGCGTTGGACAAGAATTTTCTGACGCCGTTCTTCACAACTAACAGTGGAGATGGAGAAGAAGAGTAGCACGGAAAGCCCCGCTGTATATGTGATCCAGGCCAAGTTATGATGAATGTTTACATGCAAATGACTATGTAAAAGCACAAAGGGTTCAATTTTACCTGTCGTTATAAACTTGACGCTCTCTTAAATATTTCAAATGAATTGTATATTTGTTGTACAAACCAGTGCGTGTCAATTATCAACTCTTACAAGAAGAAACTGAGCTCATGTTTAGGGGTGAACATAAGCATGCTCTCACCAAAATAATCGAAAAGAGGAAACAAAAGGTTGTCTACGTCAGTGCAAGGAGTAGCTGAAGCCCTCGGAGAAATGTCCCTTCCAACAGGCGACTGTTGAGGGACTGCGGAAAGCCCCATCTGCATCTGTGTGGAGCTCATTTGCATAATTCCCTCTGCTGCTATCTTCTTCAGTGGAGGCTGATGAGTTAAGTTGTCACTACTTGCTTTACGTTTACCTTGCCCAAGTAAAACAAAAAGTTCAAGCAGTCTCAGCGTCCCTGTATCTCTGAGTTTAGAACCAAAATAAAATAGAGTTGAGAGTTTATACTCTGCCTAGGGTTGGTGAGCTTTCCATCTGTCTTCCAGACGGAGCGAGATGGAGGAGACAGCAGTGTCTGAGATGTTTTAAGCCGTTCATACAGGCATCGACCAGCTGCGACCTATGTACAATTAAATGTTATATGCTCTGCTGCGTGTTTTGTCAAACGAGATTGAAAGCAAACAATTTACTTAACCTATGTATCAAGCTAGAAAGCATACTCACCATCAACACCCCATAAACGAGCCAAGCCTCATGCTTCTTTGCTTCGTCCTTTTGCTTCTCATGTACCATTTCAGGCAAAAGAAGTAACAAATACGGCTCTAGGTTTGGGAGAACAACAAAGCGAACCTAGACAAATAGGTAAAGCACGGAAAATACTTAAAGATGACCAAAGAATATATTCTAGGGTAAGAGAAGACTCTTTAAATATATCTGGCCGCCAGCAAACGATTAATGTTCAATTGCAGGTTTCATAAATTCATCATGCTTCTACTGATTTACGCTTATGCGTTCTTATGGGAAATCCTAGCTAGACTCACATCCTAAATTGCCACTCTTTCCGTATGATAATCAAGCATCAAGAACAAGTACCACATTAAGTCCAAGGGCTACCATCCCTTGAATTGCCCCATAGTGTTGTGCTAGTGCCTTGGTTGGGTCCAAAAAAGTATGAAGCAGTGATCTTGTAACACGTGGCAGCAAGTTGTGATAAACGTGTCCAAACCTATAAAAAAGGTTCACTAATGTGAATGCAGGTCATGCTACATATCACATGTCTATCAAAATTGTGTTTCCTAATCTATAAAGTAAGGTAACTGTAAGCACGTCCCATTTTCCAGGGATGGAATATGCCAATAAATTTTCAACATTGACAACGAAGGAAAAGGCTCTGGATGCCACAGCAGTTGCGAGGTGATACAAAATTCTTGAAATCACACAGCAAGAATGTTACATTAACCTTTCGCATGTTGCAGCCACTGTACAGGCTGTGAAGTTTCTCAAGTCCCAGTGATTATCAGATAACCTTTTCCCTAAGCGATTGGCAATGAGGCAAGTAATAATAGACGGCATCAATTGATGCAGCTGAACAGAACACACAGAGGTATTAAGTAGGTCAACAAGAAGAGGTGAAGGGGGAAAAAAAACAGGTGTTACAATTGGAATTGCAGGATACTATATAGCCACGAAACTTACATATGGTTCCATATGTACATGAGGGTTATGAAGGAGGCTTCTAGCAAGGCGCATCAAAGCCAACAAGATTGGATAATTATCCATGTTCCTCACAATCTGAGGGCAATAGTAGGCATAAAAGTAGTTAAAAATGTGGTAGAAGAAGTGGAGTTAGGATGACTTGAATTGTTGGATTACAAACACAACCTCTTCAGCTATGAAACAAGTGAAAAAAGGAACCAACGGGTGGAGCCCCGGATCAGTTTCTAAGCTGGTGAGTGCTTGTCTGAAGACGGTGGAACCAGATAGAGTCAAAGCCCACTCCGTGACTTTATCATAGTAGGTCTGCATCGAAAGAAAGAAAGAAAGGAATATAGCATCAAGAATAGAAGAAAGAAGAAGAAGAAATTGTGTAAAAGAGCACCTGAAGCTCCTTAGACAGCACATGTCTACCAGGCAGCCCATCATCCTTATACTCGGATCGTTTTACGTCAGATATGGCTACAGGGAAGACGGAGTTGAGGATGAGGAGCTGATACAGATTCTTCAACAGCACAATATGACAAGGGAGGTTACCTTGGACAGGAGAATTTTGTGGAATGGAAGGCTGAATGCCATCAATTGCCAACCAATGCGAGGCAATAGAAGCACCAGGAGGTGCATTAGGTAGAGGAGCTTCGAGGACCTGCATAAGAGAGCAAAGGGAAGCTAAATAAACAACAAGCTTCATGCCCAAACCACCTATGCTAACATACTCACATTCTTGAGCTCGACATCTTTGTCATCAAAGAAGTAGAGATATCTGTGCTCAGGAGCTCTCTTCAACCGCACAGTTTTCGAGGAGGTAAAGCCGCAAGTAGGCTAAGAGAAGAAGATAAAGAGTCAAAATCAGGGGCAAGTACTGTTACGAGATCGGGAGAAGACATGAATAAATAAACTAAACCTCCAAATTCCTGAAATGAAGGGCAGAATCGACATCATGGGCCATCAAAGTGGTTCGGCGAGCATGGCGCATGCACTTGATAGCTTCCTGCAGATGAGAGAAATCAAGGGAAGGAGGGAAATGAAGGTAAGAGAAAGTGAAGCTGATGAGACGGACCTGCATGACCTCTCGGACGCGGTACTCGACATCGGGAGCAAGAGCGGCGGAGACATCCGGTGAAAGAGTGGAGAGTCCAATGCTCTGAGCAATCACTTCAATGGATTCTTTGGTCACCATCATCTCTCCCCTTTCCTCGCACTGGCGTTCGCCTGGCATTAAACAACGACTCGACTAAGTTGGGCTTTATCAAATGGGCCGACTCTCTCATTTATTATTGTGGGCTTTCATAAATGGGCCGAATTCATCCCCAAGAACCCAAAGGAGCTGCAGCTGCGTACTACTTGTCCACATAATAGTCCAATGCTCTGAGCAATCACACTTTAATGGATCGTTTTATCGACTTGTGCGTGTCCTCCTGGCAGACAGAGACGACAAAATAACTGGGAAGAAGAAATGGGCTGCAATTGCCCCGTAAGATGTCTTGTTGTCCTTATGCCATTGGGCTTTGATGACTTGCTTCTCTTGTGTGCATTATCTGTATCAGTCTCTTTTTACAGTTGCAACGCTTATATCCAACAAAAGGCGTTTCCTGTTTCACTAACTGCCCCGATCATCTCTATTCTACACAATGCATTTACCTTCTTCTGTCTCTATCTATGTAATGCAATCAATCAGGTTTCACTTGGCACCTCTTATTGATTCAATGGCATTCGCGTCCTCCATTCTCCAGTTACCTTCCATGCTCTTCGAATCTGCCGTTGAGATGTGTAGGATCTTGTTATGGAATTTGGTTAAAGTCTGCCGGTGGCCAATGCTTATATATGTAATGCCAGCTGACTGGATTTGCTGGTAAAGGTGTGCCTACGCATCAAGATAAACACAAATGCCTCAACATATAGTCTTTGTTACATGGTATTCTGATTGAGACAGATGAGAGGAGAGGGCACGAAAATACCTCATTAGCTTCATCCAAAGCACTAGTGGATTCATCCAGGAGAGCCAGCTTTGGCTGAGACAGCAATAGCCGTGCAAAGGCCACGCGCTGCTGCTCACCAAGTGAGAGAACACTGGACCACTCGTGTAACGAATCAAGACCACCAAAGCGATCCACTATATGTCCAAGACGAACATTCTCTAGCGTCCGCATCAGATCATCTGTCGTCGGCTTACCCATTCCATCATCTCTTATCCGGAGAGGCGGTGAACCTGACATAAATCAATGCATTTTCTCACCTGCTTGCGTAAACTGAAACTTAGATGCTATAAGTGGTTTTTACTAGTCGAGTACCGTCTATTTTACTGCCACCAGGTGTCACCTTCATACTTGTACTCCAGGCAGGATAAAGCAATTGCTGACGCAGGGTTCCCAGAACCATATAAGGCCTTTGTGGAAGGAACAATATGTCTCCCGAACTTCTTTTCCCTGAACTATCACATTTCTCCTGTGTCAAATCATCCTGAGAATTGAGGTAGAACGTGATTTTTCCTTTCCCTGACCTCCAAAGACCAGCCATTGCTCTTAGGAGCGAAGTTTTACCACTCCCACTAGGACCCATTATCTGTGAAATGGCGTTTATAATTATACCTAACCCAGCATCTACCAGTCTACATGCTTGAAACAAAATTAGTCAAAGTGAACTAACCAGTAGATGATCCTTGTCGTATATCTCTGCAAATAAGTTGTGAACCAATGTGGTTCCATTTGTTGGTGTTTGAAGAGTGAGCGCCTCAATCTCCAGAAGCTTTTGGTTCTCTCGAGACTGGATTGCACCATTGGAATCCTCCAACGAAGACCTCCCCACGCTCTCATATGTCAGCTCAATCTCTTCCACGGAGTGAGACGGATCTCTGGAGATGTTGTTGTCCAAAAGATCATCAAATTCACCTGAGTTGTAAGAAGTCTTGAAATGGTTAGATGCATAAATGGACAATCCCAACCTACAGAAAATGCAATATTTCATTTAGACGTAAAAGTTGAACAGATTTATGTGATTAGGTTGTACATAAGTCATGATTAAGACTCGCTTTCGAGCAGTGCATACGACATCTGTCTCGCTCTTTTCAACTGGCTAACCATGAGAAAACTAGAGCCCTCATCTAATCTAACTCCCCATGAGAGTCTCAACTGTAAAAGACCCTAATTTATCAGGTCTCTACTCTTAGATATTATAAACAAAATCTTAATATCTAACAGTCGACTGCAGCGAGACGTTCAAACCTCTACTTAAAAAAATCCTACTACTAACCTAGCGATTAAGCAATTACAGACTTACAGAGAAGCGCATTTTGTGCCACAAGTATTCTATATCGAGCTGAGGTCTCGTATATAATGTAAGTGTGACCATTTTGTAAAAGGAAGAATGCAACTCTATGAGGGAGTGCAGAATGCATAATAAGTCTACTACCTAGTCGATCAATGACAGCTGAAAAAGCGCTGATAGCTTGAAACTGATAAACAACGAGCGAGAAGTCTCCTAGGATATGATTGAATGCTGACACTGACTGGTTAATGACACCAAACTCGATTTTCCCAGAGAAAAACATTGGGGCGACAACAGCAGCTGGAAGAATCTGAATGAGGTAGCGATATCCATCAGTAAAGAACTCTAGGTTTCTAGATGCTATCAGCAATTCCTGCAGGCGAAAGAATGAACAAACTCACTGAGCAAGCTAGTGATTAGAAAGAAAGTTTCAAGAATCACTGAGCGAGAAGTAACTTTACAGTTAAATTATCAAAAGCGCTTCTGAAACGCCGAAGCAGAAGCTGCATTTCATTCTGTTCACCTCCGTAGAAAGCAATTGATTCAGCATTTTCCCTCACGCGTACAAGGCTGTAACGAAAGTCAGCCTCTTTCTTCTCTTGCAGAAAGTTGAGATTCACTAGTCCCTGAACCCAAAAGGGAAATGCTAATGGAACTCATAAGAAAAAAGTTATTCTGCAGCAAGCAAACTAAACGACTCGAGAATATGATCAAGGATAGCATGGGGCAGAAAAAGAAAAGGGAAAAGTGTTATAATCTGAAAACGAAGGTGATCTTGCAACAGCTACAGAACTTGTGTAATATTTAAACATGTCTCTGTAGATGAAAATTATACAAAGAACTCTAAGAGGAAGGTAAGCATGAGAAATCCGAATATAGGAACAGAATTGAGAAATGCATTGCTTAATGACACAATAAAGAAAGTTTAGCTCAATCAATTATCATGCTCAGGAACAAAACAAAGGAGGAAGTATACCTTGCCCAGAAAGACACTGATGGCAGTTCCGCCAAAGGAGTAGAGCAAGAGTACGAGGAAGAGAGGAGGATAAATGGTGAAGAGGATGTTGCTAAAAGAGATGAGGTCAATGGTGGCGCTGAAAAGCGTCAAAGAGAAAGACAAGGCTGTTCCGGTGAAAGAACTTAGATCGTCAACAATGCGCTGATCTGGATTGTCAATCATAGATTGGGACTGGATCTTGTAGAAGGATTGATCTTTCAAATAGCGCTGCAGGTAATATTCGGTCATCCATGATCTCCATCTCAATGATAAAGTCTCTTTTGCATAATCTCTTAGCACAAAGAACTGCAAAAAAATCCAGAAAAGTGTTGGAAATCCATAATCTCTAAGTGTACTTCTTTCATTTCATTTCAATGCTCACCGGAATTCCGCCGGCGAAACCACAGAGGTAGTAGAGCAACTGCTTCGTGAACTGCTCTTGGTCTTTGTCTTATCAAAGAGAATCATTGAACAAAGAGAGAAGTTACTTATCAGAGTAGGAGGAAGGAAGAAAAGCGGAAGGGCTGAAGAAAATCGTACTGGCAAGAGCATTGTAGAAATCACGGCCGAGGAAATTGAAGCCGACGCTGATGCCGGTGGTGGCGAGAGTGAGGGCGAATACGGCGGCGAGACGTAGCCTGGCCTGGTCTTTGTCCTCGGAAAACCAAAAAGGCGCAGCGACTTTCCAGAATCGCTTCCACAGAGCTCTCAGTTCCGACGCCTTATCCGGACGAAGCGGCGGTTGCGGCAACAAAGAAGAGGAGGAGGCAGCGGAGACGCTTCTGAAACGGGAAATTTTTCTCCGATTAAATGATTCATAGCGAAGAGGAGAAGAAGAAGAAGAATGATCCGAATGGCGGAGGAGAAGGTGAGAACAAGTGGTGAAAACGGGAGCTGCTATCAAAATCATCTCTTCTTCTTCTTCTTCTTCTTCTTCTTCTTAGACACACAAGAACCTCATACTAGTCTGCCTCTCTGCGCATAAACAAATAGGCTGCAACCTCAATTCTCCAACAGCTCCAGATGGATTGTTTTATTGGTAGCCACAAAAACAAACAATATTTATTAACCAACCCAGACAGAGGCAAGAGGAAAGTGCATAAAGCTCAGCCGTTCATTTCTTCACTTGAGTGACGTGACGATACAAACCCTAATAGAGAAGTAAATAATTACCAAGTGAAAGTAGCCATTACAATATACAACACAACAGAAGCAGACAAATTCAAACAAGGATTTAAGAATGACTGTAAGCTGTTCCCACTTATACATGAAGTCATTGGGTTCGGGGATCTTCTTGTTGTCTTATGGCCAAACACATTTGCCTTTATTTTCTACACATACTGTGTGTTACTAGATGGAAACTGGAAAGGACTATTATTGCTTTTCAGATACACATACATCTTATCCTCACAACCTGGAGCTGCCTAACAATCTTCTTCTTAGCTCCCATGCCACCGCATCAATGAACTCTTCCGTATTCACATAAGCATCCCTCTTAACCCTGCCCAAATTACAAGGTTTTTACCCACTGTCTGAACATTTAACTCATATTTTCGGTGGTTTAAGTCTTACTTGGGTCCGTGGATCAAAAGAGCGAGATCCTTGGTCATTTTTCCAGACTCCACTGTGCCCATACACGCTGCTTCCAGTTTCTCAGTAAAGTTCAACAGTGCAGCATTGCTATCCAGCTTTGCCCTGGTAAGATCACACATGCAAAACATCTTTTAAGATGCAAAAACCTTGCTACAGACAATCCATGACAGACTAAATATCTATTTGCAGTCAAGCGACTGGATTAGCAACCATTCTCAAGGGTGAAAATATCTAAACAAAATGCAAATTTGCTACCTGTGGGCAAGGCCTCTGGACCAAGCAAAAATGGAGGCTATGCTGTTGGTGCTTGTTTCACCACCTTTTTGATGAACTCTGAAGTGGCGTGTAACTGTGCCATGAGCTGCTTCTGCTTCAATGGTCTTTCCATCTGGACATACCTGCAGATTTTCCAACAGTTTCATTTGGATTATAGAAAGATTCACGGGAAACATGTCAACAAGAATTAGACCATATATCGGTTGTGGCCAGTGTCATTTCATACCAACACCGATGTCATCAGTCCCAGAGATCCATATCCTGCAGCGGACATTAGAAACTTTGTTTCATAACGAGAAATAAGATTGAAGTTTCGGTCCCCATTCGGATCACAAGTTAAAAAGGTAGAACCGTGATCCAAGACCAAAATTAGATTTGATTAGAAGGGAACACAAAATATGAAGTTGCAGTCCCTAGACAAATCTCAAGTTTAAGGGAAAAACCTTGGGCTAAGAAATCGCTCTGCACATCTCCATCGTAGTTCTTGCATGCCCAAACATAACCCCCCTCACTTTTCATGGCATACGCAACCATATCATCTATCAAACGATGCTCATACCTGGAATTCATTAACTTTGTAAACAAGTTTGCATGGTGTACTGGAAGACAATGTAGAAGCTAATAACATGCACATCTCACCATATCCCTGCAGCTTCAAACTTGGATCTCCAGTTAGTTTCATAAACTTCTTCGAATATATCCTTGAATCTTGAAACAATTTAAAATTGTACATGTCAGGGCAGCATGATAGCAGATTAATAGAAGCATACAGGCCAGTTAATTCACACCTTCCGTCATATAATTTGAGGATGGTATTTTTTGTGGAGAGGTAAAGTGGCCATCTTTTCTGGTAAGCTGTGTACATTGAGGACTCAGCAAATGCAAGAATAGACTGTTCAATAATAAAATAGGACCAACGTATCAACGATGTACTCTGTAAGTGATTTAGGTAAGATAGACATTAAGGAGAGGAGGAAAAAAATGTCAAGCACTCTTTCAAAACTATCTACCTCATCGGTGTTATACATGGCCAAAGCAACACCTCCAGCACCAGTGAAATTGAAGACTTCGAATTCTGTCTTCCGGGAAGATCCACTTGGCTCTGCAAACATAAGATAAGCAATGTAAAAGTGAAAGAAAAGAAAAAGATATAAAAAGCCTATAAATTTCCCATGTAAGTACATTCGTGGATACTGATCCCCCACTATTTTCTTTAATGCACAGTTTGTGTTGACAGTGGTAAAGCGTAAAAGATAATTAGAGTTGGTTGTTAATCGATTATATCAAAATGTGCGTCTTAGCTCCACATATAGCTTCTGGAACAGTGGGATCTAAATGAGGCAGTGGTACCCAACATAGGGAATGAATAGACTGTGCTCAGATATACCGAAAATCAGTTTCAGTTTTCCTGGTTGATTAACAATGAAATCAGTAGCTCGATACTGATCACCAAAAGCATGCCTTCCAATACAGATTGGCTTGGTCCATCCTGAAGAAAGGAAATACATGTTACAAGTGCATGAAGATGGCAAAACCATAGAAAAGAGCAGCCATAAACAAACCCGATACAATGCGAGGGATGTTTCTGCAAATGATAGGTTCCCTGAAAACCGTACCTGCAAAAATAACAAAGACCTTGGAGCTTGGAAAAGTAAAGAGCGAAATGGCCTCATTTTAGGAGAAGAAACTGACCGTTTAAAATGTTCCTAATAGTTCCGTTAGGACTCCTCCACATTTGTTTCAAACCAAACTCCCTAACACGAGCTTCATCTGTGGTTGAAGAATGAAGAGTGGTTAGTAAGTCAAAATAAGTAGGGTTCGATGATGCCAAGACATACCTGGAGTAATCGTGGCACACTTAATAGCCACATTATACCTTGACATGACATGAAAAAGAAAACACAGCAATAAGAGCAGGAAGAAGAAAATAAACAAGAACAAATTGTGCAATCAAACGGGAACACTTGCAAAATTGATGCCAACGTAAAACTGGGGAGGTGAAGTCAAAACTCAAAAGTAAAGAGAACCTACTTCAGGGTAGCTTCAGCACTCTCTGTAGTCACCTTATCATCAGTGAGATCGCGGTTAGGCAGTCCGAGATCATAGTATTTAATATCCAACTCCACGAAAGGGAAAATTAGCTGTGGAATTACAGAACAAGGATGATTTCAGGAGGCTATGGATCAAAATAAAATAACAAGTCGTTTACCTTGTCTTTGATGAATTTCCAGATAACTCGAGTCATCTCGTCCCCTGCGTGTGCACGCAGAATTTAACAAAGAGTCAAGTTTCTGATATTCGGAAATTACAACCCCCGAACAAAATCGATCCCTCCGATCTAATAAATGAAATTGAAAACAATAGACGAAGCAAACATAATTCCACAAACGCATTCACAGATTTTGAGATATCCAACACTTACCGTCCATTTCAACAACGGGATTGGCTACCTTGATCTTCTCCAACTCCATCTTCTGCTGATGAAAGATTTCTGTATCTACGAACGGTGACGGATTAGTAGGCTTCAGTATATGCACCTCTTTATAAGTTTCAAAATGTTTATTATATTGACTACCGATCTTCTGTGATCAACGGGTCAGCTTTCCGCTCTGCTCTCTGCTCTCTGCTCTCTGCTCTCTGCTCTGATCTTCTGTGACCGATGAAAAGTGAAGAAGACTACTCACTCTCTCTCTCTCTTGGGCCACACTCTTTCGCAAATAGCTCCAATAAATCAAGAAGCCCATTCTATTATGGGCCTGGCTCTTCATAAATTAATTTACCTTTCTGACGATCTTGTTGGAATCTCAAATTCACGTACTAGCACTAGGCAGCTTTAGCAGTAACCATCAAGTCGTTAATAACTTACTAAAATTTTACAACTGACGAAGATCTGCTTTGCCTAATTGAATACTTTTATCACTCTCAAATGAATAACAATAACAATCACGAGGTGGTCCTGTTGAATAGTATATTAAAAAGAGTAATTATGTGACCACTTTTAACAAGGACAAAGGTCGCAGTGTGGGGGGGGACTAAGGGTAGAAACGATATTTAATGCATGGAGAAAAGCAAAAGGCAACACAAGTTTTTGACAGTGCCACTGCCGTTAATTATTCTGCTATATATTGAGATGCGTGAAAAATACTGAAAGCAAGAATCCAGAGGCACAGAGGGCTATATTATTTTAAAGGTTCTTCTTTCTGAGATCAGCACAAACTAAAATGAGATGAAAAAGAGATGATGTGGAAACCGACATGTAGGGAATCAGATGCTGCTTTTTCTGAACAAGACTCTCTTCTCTTTTCTTTCATCCTCTCTTTTAGAAGAATTACGATTGATGTTGATGTTGATGAATGATGTATCAATATCATCAGGATTCCCCCCAGCCTAGTCCCTGATTGCTAGGTTCCGTCTTTACCGATTTTCTCTATGTTTTACTTCATATTATACACTTGGGAGAGTTACAGTTCTCTTTTAGTTTCATTTAACAAAGTCACAATTGTGTTGCGTCTAATGTATATATATGCATGATGCTACTCTAGAAACAATAATATATTTATGTGGAGATTACAATACAAGCACGAACTAATTGATAAATGTGAAATCACAATCGAAAGGGTTGCTAAGATGCTTAGATCTTCACCATGCTTTATTCGTTTCCTCTTAGATCGTGTGAAAGGTTGCATGTCTTTAGTTAGGCTTCCATGTTAGCTTCCTCGTCCCGGCCCCCAATTTGTCTTTATGAATTAATTAAGTAGTCCACCCACACATTTCCTTGTCCTTTTACGTTTGCCATGCAAACAATATATATACACATAACACATGCATGGAATGGAACAATGGATCGTATCCCGCCACATTGTATGTTCGTATATATAGCCTTGACTCGATCTGAGAAAATAAGAAAATACGATGATGTACAGTTGGGGCATGGCAGTTGATGATATACCGTATAAGCTATACTGTCAAAGCATCTTTTGCCAATCTCTTTCTCTCTCTCCCCCGGGTATTGGTGACCACATCTGAAAGCTTACATAAATTATGAGAATGGTTACAACATAATTATACAACGAACATTTCTACCGTCTTCAAAGGCTTCACGACCAACGGCTCCACCTGCACCAATCTATAGACTTCTTGTAAGTTTGTCTCCATTAATCTGCATAAATTATTAGCAAATCGTAGTTTATGGGACTCGAAACCTAGATCTCTTGGTGTAGAAGCGTTAATCCTGAACCACTAGGCTAAAAGGCTCCAAAATGTTTTTGTAACTTAATTTGTGAGTTTTGAATATTTTACTTTGTGGAAAATATATTGATACGATCAATAGTTTTATGGTTTTGTTAGTTTTCCTTTCAACATTAAGATTAAGGGGGTATATTGAAAGTGGGATTTGGAGTGATTTAAGTTGATTTAAGGTGATTTGTATTAAAATAACAAATCTATTGTTATTCAAACTTGAATTCTAAAAACTCTTTTAAAATCCAGTGTTATTGAACTTGTGATTTTAAAATTCACTTTCAAATCCATTGTTATTGGAAATATTATTAAAAGTTGATTTCAAAAGAAAGATTTGATTTTAGAGTGATTTAGTGAGATTTCCTTGTTAAAAATAAGAGACTTCAAATCACTTTCAAATCACATGGTTTTAGATGAGATTTTAGAATATTTTAACTAAACATGGTTTTAGATGAGATTTTAGAATATTTTAACTAAAATCACTTGAACTTCTATAATTCACACAAAATCATCTAAAAACTCTCTAAAAATAAAATCACCCTAAATTACTCCAAATTCCAGGTTCAATAAAACCCCTAAGGTTTTGGTATATTTACTTATTTAATTTGGTTTAGTCGGTTGTAAGACGATTTTTTAAAAAATCCTCAAAACATCAATAAGAAACAACTTCCAAGAATTAACCTTAAAGCTCCAAAGAGAGTTTAGGGTTAAGAGAAAGCTTAGCTATATCTCTCTAAGATCTCTTTCAATCTCTTTGTTCATCATAGATTACCAAGGTCCTATAACAAAAGCTAAGGCAAAGGCTTTGGCTCATATCATATATATATGGGGCGATTGCTTAAATAATCCACTTTTGGAAACTAATTGCTTAAATAGACTCACCATGTGTACTTGGGCCTGACATTTTGCACATGGATGGTCTATTTCTGCCATTAGGTTCCGAAAGTGGACTATTTGGAGTAATTTCTTCTATATATAATCTATATTTTATTTGTGGAAGAGCCTTTTTCAACTTATGGATGAATCTGATATAAATTTATCTCTAAAAATTTATTGCATAGACGTTTAATCACTTATTGACAAGAAACCAAAAAAATCCACTCAGTTAAGTTCCGTTACCATCGTTGTACTTCTTAAATACTCCCTCTGTTTCTTATTATTTGATGTTTAATATTTTATTTTTGTTCCTTATTATTTGATGTTTATAATTTTTAAGATTACTTTTTATTAATAAATGTTACATTTTACAAACTTCAATAAAAAATAACTAAAATTAATTGAATATTTAAATTACTATTGGTTAATATTATTATAAAAGTAGTTGATGTAAAAAAAAAATTATTAATAACAAAACATTAAATGATTCTTAATATATGTGAAAAACCTTAAACATCAAATATAGTGGAACAGAGGGAGTATATCATACGTGATTAGAAGAAAAAAATGTAAACAAGCTACGACATTTACTCCCTCTGTCCTAATATATAAGCATTTTTACAAAAAAAAAAAATGTTTCAAAATATAAACATTTTCATATTTCAATGCACCTTTTACTTTATTGATTTTTGTGTGACTAATTATATTTTGCAAAAAAAATTTGATTGGTTGAAATATATTTTATTAATAGATTATATGATATATTATTTTTTAAAAATAATTTTCTTGATTTGTGTATTTTATCTTAAACACCTTATATATAGGGACAAGAGGGAGTATATGTGAAGTTGTCAATTTTTTTATTTTATCTTTTGGATCGAGACCGAGGGTCGAGGCAAAAGAGATTTGACCGTGAGTTAGTAAATTGAAGGAAGAAAGAGAGAGATGCGTCAAAGATTGTGTGGGAGTAATGATGTAAAAGAGGCAAACAAGGTCTTTAATCCATATGTAAAAGTGACTAAAGAAGCCTCCCAACGCTAAAGCCAAAGGCGATTTGGACGCCTCCGCTTTATATATATATATACATTTCAATTTCTTAAGACCATGTTCTTTTCTTTTTTTTTAACTGTCAAACCGGAAAAGAAAAAGAAGCGTGTTTAGGTGTCGCCAGGTAGATCTGGTTTGAGAAGAGATGGTCCCTTCAATTGTTGAATCATTAAAAGCCTTCTTTTTTGGTTTAAAGCGATTATATATAGTATTTATAGAAAACCAAAAACTGATATGGCCTACAGTAGTAAGTAGATGATGATGCTATGAGCGGGTATCGATCGTTTGTATGCAGCGTACTATACACATACATATATAATGCAATATTTGTATAGATGGATGGGACCTTCTTCTTCCTAACCTTTTCCGTCTCTCCTACTTGGGTTTTCACACTTACAGAATCTTTAAAAGCCAGAGTTAAATTATAAAATAATGTTGGTTTTAAAAAAATGAGATGAGTATCACAAACACTGGCCCAAAAGCAACCCAAAGTAAGACAAAATATTAATCTCACAAGATAGATGCCAATCCCATGGGATACTTTTACACATTCCCATATCATATCTCATACAGCGGTCTCCTGTTTTTATTTATATATAGTCTCCTTCATATGTCGTACGTAAACTCTCAGTAGCTATCTAAATTTAATTTATCATCTCTCTCTCTCTCTCTCTCTCTCTCTCTCTCCCATCTATTTTGGATGGCGCCCATGAGTTTGCCTCCAGGATTCAGGTTTCATCCAACAGACGAAGAGCTAGTGGCGTACTATCTGGATAGGAAGGTCAACGGTCGAACCATTGAGCTGGAGATCATTCCTGAAGTTGATCTCTATAAATGCGAGCCATGGGATTTGCCTGGTACTAACAATCTCTCTTTATATATATAGTTCTTGACTTGTTGTTTTTTACATCTAACGTTATAAAACTATATAGACACTCATTTGCATACGTTTAAGATGGAGGTTTTTTGAAAATAACTAATCGTATATATAAACAATTGAATAACGAGGAACAGACAAGTCATTTTTGCCGGGGAACGACATGGAATGGTACTTTTACAGCACAAGGGATAAGAAGTATCCGAATGGGTCGAGGACAAACCGTGCGACCCGAGCGGGTTACTGGAAAGCCACAGGGAAAGACCGTGCAGTAGAATCAAAGAAGATGAAGATGGGGATGAAGAAGACGCTCGTTTATTACAGAGGAAGGGCTCCTCATGGCCTTCGTACTAATTGGGTGATGCATGAATATCGCCTCACTCACCCTCCTCCTTCCTCCTCCTCTTCCTTCAAGGTAACTAAGATATATACTTGTTTATTATTAAGTGCAAGATTCATCATAAGATATTACTATGCTTTAGTCTTTGACTCTTTGTACACACACACATATATATATATATATATACAAATTAGTTACTGAAAATGATGACATAAAACAGGAGTCTTTTGCATTGTGCCGAGTGTTCAAGAAGAATATACAAATTCCAAAGAAAAAAGAAGAAGGAGAAGAAGAAGAGATCAGTACAAGTGTTGGTAAAGAAGAGGAAGAAGAAGGGGAGAAGAAGTGGAGACAATGTGATGGGAATGTTGAGGATAGGATGGAAAGAGAAAGCGAAGAAGATGAGAGCTTGAAAATAGTATCGGCGGAGACATCCTCATCAGAGCTCACTCATCAAGGGATCCTTTTAGACGAAGCCAACAGCTCATCCATTTTCGCGCTTCATTTCTCCTCCTCTCTTCTCGACGATCATCATCTTCTTTTTTCAAACTACACTCAGCTTCCTAATTACCATCCTCCTCTCCAACTCCAAGATTTCCCTCAGCTTTCTATGAACGAAGCAGAGATTATGTCATCAATCGATATCTCCAGGCAACAAGAGTTGCAATGCAGAGACTCAATGAACGGGACACTTGACGAGATATTTTCTTTCTCTTCTACCTTCCCTGCTTCCCTTTAAAACCATTTATTTCATATTTACCCTTCTTTTTCCCAACTTACCAAGTTATATTCTGATACTTCATTTATATTGCTGTTTTTTTTCCCTTCTTCCTGGCTTCTCAATTGGTTTAGCAGGTGACATAAGGTATGGTTGTGGAGTTTTTTTTTCCTACCACAAAAAGAAAAAATTTAAACATTGGATTATTCTATTTTTATGTTAGGGGTGTGAGGTACTTTACTTATACTAGTTAGTACTTAGTAATTACTACGTAGATCGTTGGTTGGGTTTGTGGTGTAGGAAGAAAACGGATATCACACATTTGTAATCGACAATGTTCGTATTGTTATTTCTGTCTGTAATCTATATATGGTCAGATATGTTAAGGGTAGAGGATCCAAATCAGAACAAATTGATTGGAAATCAAGTTATTAAATCATGATTATTTTCAACAAAGTAGTGTGGTTTAACNAAATTTAAAAAAAAAAAAAAAAAAAAAAAAAAAAACGAAGCAGTGGTAATATTTCAACTTGCGACCTTTTTAAAAAGGAGAAAAACATTTTTTATTTTCAAGGAGAAAAGCATATCTTTCAACTTGTAGTAAATAGGGGACAGTTCAAATATCCTAATATTTTAGGAAATTATACCTGCATATACCTCGATATATATGATCCAAATCCATTAAAAATTGATAAAAATAATTAAAAGATTTTTAAAGTCCTAAACTTATGTAAAAAAAAATTAATTATTAAACTAATAATTAATTTACACAAAATCTTATTTTTAAAAATCAAATATAATTGCTTTTTTTTATAACAAAGTTTAAAAGTATCAAGCCATAAGACCATCTCCAATGTGCCCTTCTAACAAATGATTTGGAAAATAAATGTGAAATTTTCTCCAACCCACCTCTATTTTCAACTCAAAAATAGATATTATAATATTTTTTCCTCTAAAAATAGAGATACATATTTTTGAGTTGGAAATAGAAATTGGTTGGTCTATTTTTCAAATCCTTTATTATAAGAAGAAAATTAGAAAATAAATAAGTATGAGTTGGAGAGCTATAAAATAGTAGCTCTGTTAACCATCATGGTCCGCCATCATGAGTTCGACTGAGGTATAGGAACCTTGGCTGAGGTGTCTGCCATCATGAGTTCGAGTCCTCGGTCACCCGGACTGCCTTAATTGATAAGAATACGTGGACTGTCCTGGACTTCGTGAGATTAGTCTTAGGTCTAGAAAGCCTTTGAATCATTCACGGTTATAAAAAAAAAAAAAAAAAAAATTGCTCTCTTAACCAACAAAAACGAGCATAAACAAAACTCTGCAAACAGAAAAAATTAAAATAATAGTTTAAAAAATCAAATTGATCTTGTAAATTTAAAATATGTTGTAAAATATAATTGTCGAAAAGTTCAAATTGTAAACTTTGGATATGATTGGAATATTTGGCCATAGTAAAAGTCCAGCAAAACAAAGATAGTCAAAGCCCATTATAAAGTCCAAAATATGGGCCTTTCACCTATTGTGTTGATCCAAACACGACTGACTACAAAATTCACAGGAAATAGGAAAGAACGAATCTTCTTCTTCGTTTTCGTCTTCCTAACCTCACCACTTTTCTTCATTTCCTTTCTCCTCCCGATTTCTCGCTGTCCGATATACCTTTTCCTTCGATCTCGCTCTCCTTAGATTCCGTATTCATCCCCGAGGCTTAATATCCTCGTATCCGCTGCGATGAGTACCAATACGGCGTCGTCCAGCGCGGCGACAGCCGGATCGGGAGATTCTTCCGGCGCCAGGAAGAATTCGAAGCGGCCCAAGTGTATCTCCCCTCCTTCCTTTTCGACATCATTCCGATTATTTCTATGGCTTATCGTTGACTTTAGGTCTTAATCGAATTGGATTGTTTTCCCCTTCGACTCGATTGTTTTGATCGTATAAAATTCGTATCTGGGCTCCCATCATAAGGGATCGAATCGATTATTGGTGATCGCTGTTTTAGTTTTAGTTACAAAAAAAAAAAAAAAAAATTGAACATGACCCTCGAAAGAGACATTCTTCTTTCACTATTTGATATCAACTTTGGATTGACTCATACTCTCTACTACTTTTAACAAAATCACCATCAGGGTTTTGATTCCCATTGTTGTTTCTTTTATTAGAGATTAGGAAACCGTCGGAATAGCTATGGCTAAAAGGTGAGATTTTGTTTGCAAATGATTTCTTGCAGATTCGAAGTTCACCCAACAGGAGCTTCCAGCTTGCAAACCCATTCTTACGCCTGGTTGGGTTAGATTGCTTTTAGAGATTTGTAGTCTCTCTACTGATCTTTCAGAATTCAGATTTCCGTAGAAACGCAATCAAAAGTCCCTTTCTATTATTATATTTCTGCAGGTCATTTCAACGTTTTTGATAGTCAGTGTCATATTTATTCCCCTTGGAGTTATCTCTCTTTTCGCTTCCCAGGATGTAAGTGCGATCGACCCATTGCTGCTCATTAGATTGTCTTTCGTATCTCACATGTTTCGTCTCCCATTTGTAGGTTGTGGAGATCGTTGATCGGTATGATAACGATTGCATTCCGGCACCTGCTAGGACTAACAAGGTTGCATATATTCAAGGAGGTGGAGAGAAAGCTTGTAACCGAACTCTAAGAGTCAGTCCCTTGTGCACAAGCCTTATTTTGCTCTTTCGAATTTGATAAGTTTTTGGATTTGTGGTTTACTTTTACTTTTCTCCATCGGCTTTCTTAGGTGACAAAGCGTATGAAACAGCCTGTCTATGTTTATTACCAGCTCGAGAACTTCTACCAGAATCACCGAAGGTATATACCACCTGTTGACAACTCTGCCTTAGCATTATGCAATTTTGGCATTGCTATGCCACATTCATGTTGGTGGCAATATTTGCTAGAAGTAGGCGGGTACAAGTACCGATGTGTTTATCTAACTGAGATTGTTTTTGTAGCTCTAATCGATCGATAGTGTCTATGAACAGGTATGTGAAAAGTCGAAGTGATTCACAGTTGAGAAGTCCAAAATACGAGAATCAAATAAGCGCATGCAAGCCTGAGGATGATGTTGGAGGGCAACCGATTGTGCCATGTGGTCTAATTGCTTGGAGTCTTTTTAATGATACATACACTTTATCAAGAAACAATACACGCCTGGCTGTAAACAAAAAAGGCATTGCATGGAAGAGCGATAAGGAGCACAAGTTTGGGAACAAAGTCTTCCCCAAGAATTTTCAGAAGGGGAATCTCATAGGTGGTGCCACTCTAGATCCAAATATATCGGTAAAGCCCTTAATACTAGAGATCAGTCCATGTTCCCATTGGTAGCAAATTGACTGTCTACATCTTTCTTCCTCTTTTTCCTGTGTGCAGCTTAGTGAACATGAAGATCTCATAGTATGGATGAGAACTGCAGCATTGCCAACATTTAGAAAACTGTACGGAAAGATAGAGACTGACCTTGAGATTGGTGACACCATAGATGTTTTGCTGCAGAACAACTACAACACTTACAGTTTCAGTGGGAAGAAGAAGCTTGTTTTGTCGACGACGAGTTGGCTGGGTGGGAAGAATGATTTCCTCGGCATCGCTTACCTGACAGTTGGTGGGATCTGCTTCTTTTTGGCCCTCGCATTTACCATCATGTACCTCGTGAAACCCAGGTACGCAGATCCTCTAAATGTTGTTGTTGTCGTGATGGTATTGCTTCTTGAATTTCTGCAAAACCCTGGTTGTTTGGACAGTCTTATATTTGCTGAACGTATTATTGTGCATACAAACAGTGTGTCATACTGAGCAGCAAATGTCTACTTTTTTATTTTGTTTTGTTTCAGGCGACTTGGAGATCCGTCCTACTTGTCATGGAATAGAAATCCCGGAGGTCGTTAACAAGCTTTGGAGAGAGAGAGAGAGAGAGAGCTCTACTCTACTGTGCGTGTGTAAATCTTATCCATCCATGTATACATACATACAATATTATCCTTGTGCGTGCAAAATGGTTCTCTTAAACTCCACATAATACTTTGTTGTTGTTGTTGTCTTGTTCCAAACAAGTTACTTTTGTCACAAAATCAATCTTATGTTATTTTTTCTAACAACTACAATTTAAAATCTGGACAAACCAAAACTCAAAGCACCCGAAGCAGAAAGTTGGAGAGATATTGGCCTTGAGGGTAAGATGGGTCGAGTGGGTGGTCAGAGGCAGCACCGGCCTCCCTCACCACTGTGATCCTCCTTCCGGCCATTGCTGCAGCGCTCTGAAGAATCCCCAAGAACTTGCCGCTCTGCGTCATGGCCCCTGAACATGAACATGTCATCATAAGACCTCCACTCCTCGTCAATCGCATTGCCAACGAGTTGAGATTTCTGTACATTCCTGCCGCGTTGTGCAAAACCTGGCATTCACATTGATGCAATCTCATTTCTGTGACATTTTTGAGAAGCAACCAAAAAGAAAAAAACACCTTTTTCCGCGGAGCTAGCTTAGGAGGGTCTAGGATCACGATGTCCCATGTCTCTTCCCTTGACAGAGCAGCCTTCATGAATTCTGTCGAATCTTGTTTGATGAAAACAACCTTCCCTGGATCCATATGGTTGAGGATTACATTCTCTCTGGCGAGCTCCAAAGCAGGTAAAGATGAATCAATCCCTGAGAGTGTTTGTTTGATCAGACGACTCACAATACAATGCCATACAGGTGGGATCAGGACTCAGGAGGAGGAGAGAGAGAACAATGTACCGACGACGCTGGTAGCACCTCCTCTCGCGGCATTTAGTGCAAATCCCCCACTATAGCAGCAAAGATCAAGAACTCTTTTACCTGCAGAGATGGTCGATACGAAGTGACGGTTTTCGCGTTGATCTGTGTAGAACCCTGTCTTCTGTCCCTCTAGCGAAACTGCGTAAGAGATCCCGTTTTCCACGACCTGCCAATGCCATAAGAAAGAAAGAAGAGCACTGTAATATAGGTTTCTTCCATATTCATTAAGACGGCGAGCAAAGAGAGCAAGACCGAACACCCACCGTACCATTGATCTCTGGGGGAGACTAGATGATTGTGCTTGTGCTTGTGTCAGACTTGAGATATCAAACCCATCTTCTTTAAGAACATCAAGAGACGGTCTCCAGTTGATATGATTAATGCCATGGATTGATCTCAAGCAAGTCTCGACTTGATTCCTGTACTTCTCAAGCCAAGCAGCGGAGGATGCAACCACAGCTATATCTCCAAATACGTCCACAACTAATCCAGACAGTCTGCAGTGACACAAGATTATTCTATGTATCTACTAAACGGAAATGTCGACAAGAGTGAGAGGGGATAGGGATATGGACAAATACCTATCTCCTTCACTGTTCACAAGACGATAAGCATTGGTATCAGCCGAGGGAAGTCCCAAACTCTTTCGCAACTCAACTGCTTGAGAGATTCTAGTTTCGAGAAGCTTCTCAACGTTGAGTGCACAAGAAGGGTCTCTGCCACAAAGCCAGCCGAAGAAGATTCAATAATGAAACAAGAATTTGTTGTACTGGATAGAATGGAAACCTGGTGGATTCGTGTTGGAGCTGCATAAGGCGAACACAGAACATAGAAACGGAGTTATACAGACCCCAACCGATGGGATTCTCGGTGCCATCGGCGACAATGACAACATCTCCGGTCTGAGGAGGCGGTTTTCCAATGATCCTGTCTACGGCTCCACTGTACACCATTGGACTTCCGTCTTTGAAGAGCTGTGTCTTGCCCTTTTTAAGAACCACCTTAGCAACACCTGAATTCAATAGCAATTTTCTACTTATTGCTTGCATATTCTGAAGACAGCGAGAGAGTGAGAGTGAGAGAGAGACCTTGAGGAGGAGGGCATGAAGAAGCAATTTGGTAAGAAGAGAGGAGGCGGGAGGGAAAGGGTAGCTTGAGCAGACCTACGACCACCATTACCATCCTCGCCATTTCTTCTCTGTATTTTGGGGTGGATAGGCTTTATTTACATTACCCGCTAGCTAATGGGCCACATGTTCTCTTTTATTGGGCTTTTTCATTTCACTGTCTGTTTTCTTTTAGCCCAAAACCCTTTGGGTTTGCAACATACATGGAAGGGGTGTCACAACCTATGATATGATTAACGTAGTTCCCAATGGCGAATAGAAGGCTTTTGCCACCTCCCCTCAACAACCTGACCAATTCAGTACAAAAAAAAAACACTCCAAACAAGAGTTGTATGTGTGTTTTATTGATCAGTGATTTTGATTGATTTGGTCACATAATATGAGACAATTGTGTCTTGCAGCTGTGAAAATAGAGAGATTGTAACAGTGAGGCAAAGTGATTTAAGCAAAGCTTTGGGTGATGATATACAGACGACGGAGCCTGAGTTGCCAAATTACAACGCATGGCCTAACCGAATGGACTGCTTCGCTTTCCTTAAAGATCATTCAAACTTGTTTAATACAGTACAGTGTTTTTTTTCTCAAGATCTTCACTCTCTTACATATCATATGTAGCCAGTCATCTACTCAACGAAACAGATACAAAATGAGACCTGTAGATGTAAGGTAACCAAAAGGGGTGATTCTCAAAAGTTCTATGCACCAAAACTAATCCAATGACCCATATCATCATCATCGTCATCATCATCGCCGTCTTCTCCCTCGATAATCCTCCTCACCCTCTTTATCCTTCAATAAACCTAAGAAGGCCAGAAAACCAAAGAAGAAGAAGCCACCGGACCAGTTGCCTCCACCCCCTCCTCCTCCACCTCCATCTCCATCATCTCGCGGTGGGAAACCGGCTCCTCCATCATCCAGGTCTGGTGATTTCTCCTTAGCTGAAATCCAACACACCATGAGTCATCCTTGAGATAAAGACATACATACACCTTGGGAAGTAGGCAATTAACAACTATCCTGAGCTGTAGCTAAACCCTTTTTTTGTGGAAATTCTCAATTCATACTTTGAATAATGTATCGGAAGCTTCCTAATTCCCTATCCCCAAATCAAAGGAGCAGAGAGAAGAAATATGGCTACAAACCGAAGAAGAAGAAGAAGGAAAGGAGGGCTTACAATGGACAGGAGCCTGAGTTATTGTTGGCGACTCCCGAGTAACGGTCTGTGTTTGTCCCTCGCTACATTTCGCATTCTGCAAGACGAAGGAGGAGGATCGATTTAATGATGACACAACAAGTACCAACACCAACACCATCGGAATAGGATCAATTCAATTTTTAACCCTAAATCAACTTTGGCAAGTAATTGGGTGACTTACAATGGCGGAGTGGCATATAAAAAGAGATGGCTTTCGACTGCCAAGGCCGTAGCCCAGTCCCACCGAGACTCTATTTTGCCTTTTGATTCCACCGAGCGATCCTGAACTATGAACCCGCAGGTTTTCTACATTGAAACGAAGAACAATCAGCTAATTTGGCATAAAAAGAAAAAAAAAACACCGAATTTCTCGATCCCTAATAGGCGATTAGGTTAGCTATCAAATCCCACGGGAGAAAGGGGAAACAACCCAGAAAGTTACAGGGAGCCGAGGAGAAAACTTACTATTGTTATTGAGAGAGAGCGAGAGCGGAGAAGCTTGGAGAATAGACGCCGCCATAGCCATGGCTAAGCAGCTTAGACGGGAGAGAAGAGGAAGCGAAGAAGAAGATAGATTGATCGAGCTCACGCGTACATAGAGCTAATTGTCAACTTGCATAACGCCACGTGGGAACATTTCCATCATATTAAGTTTCGGGTCCTCGTTTTGTTTTATAATTGAGAAAATGTACTTAAATCACAAATATGACTTGATATAATCCTCATTTGCAAAATAAGTAAATAGCCAGCCAATGATATAATTGTATCGTCATCCTCCCCGGCGAGACGACACCCCCTCTCTAATTATGGCCTTGTCTCCGTCGTCTCCTCCATGTCTAAGAAACCTCTCTTTATCGCCTTCTCCTCCGCATCCTCATCCCTTTTCTCGGCAAAGCGACTTCCTCGTTCCTCGCTTACATCCTTTGGTCTTTACTGGCTTCCGGAGTCATCAGCTGCGAAGGCCGAGCGCGCTCAGGGAATGGCGGGAGTACGAAGACGCTGTCAAGAGAAAAGATCTCGCCGGAGCTCTCAGATTCCTCAAATCCATCGAAACCGATGAACAGCGTGACGTTCCGATGACGACGGATCAGTTAAGCGGTTTGGGAGCACTTGAATTGGAGAGGGATTGGCAGGTTTTAGATGCGTGTTTGAATGCAGATGATATGAGACTTGTTGGAAGTGCATTTAGGTTTCTCAGGGAGAGAGGTCTATTGCCCAACTTTGGCAAATTGAGCAGTATTGGTTGCTACTCTCTTTTCTCTTCTCTGCTCTAGAACCATTTTGACGTTTTCTTCTTTGTTATGCTCATTTGATCTCTTTATTGCAGTTTTGGAGGGCGCAAGAGAGGTCACGCCTGCTGTTCTCAAGTCTGCAACTGGCTTGGAAGGTCTGCAGCTGGAATTTCTCAGCTTTGATTACTCAGTGTGGCCTTGGAATCTTATTTTGAGTTTCTATTTTGATTAGTGACTAAGCTTGCACCCAAGAAGTGGGGTCTTTCTGGTGGCTCTAGCATCGCTCTGGCTGCTTTTCTGGGTGGAATCTCCTATCTTCTTTCTCAGGAGATTGATCTGCGCCCAAACCTTGCTGCTATTTTGGGTCTAGCTTATATGGATTCCATTCTTCTTGGTGGTACTTGTTTAGCCCAAATATCATGCTACTGGCCTCCACACAAGCGTCGAATCATAGTTCATGAAGCGGGTCATCTTCTTGTCGGTAAGATTTTGCCATGTTTAGAAACTTTCTTGCCCGTTTTCGTTTTGTGGCTAACAGTTGTAGCTTCTCTGTTGTGTAGCATACCTCATGGGGTGCCCAATCCGTGGTGTGATATTGGATCCGATTGTTGCCATGCAAATGGGGGTTCAAGGCCAGGTAGTATTCACTATTCAGAAGCACTCTAGTATTTTGATACTGTATCTTGTAGTGTGCTGTGATTCTATGCACCTTTTAGCTACAAAATGGAACCAAGGAGTGTAACGGAGTTGGATTTTCTTGTGTTTCTGTAGGCTGGAACCCAATTCTGGGATCAAAAGATGGAGAGTGAGATTGCCGAGGGACGACTTAGCGGTAGCTCATTTGATAGGTAACTGTCATTTGTTCTTTCCCTGTGAACTTTGCCTCATTCACAACCCTGATGGTGGTTCAGTTTCTCTTAGGTATAGCATGGTACTTTTTGCTGGTATTGCAGCTGAAGCGCTAGTTTATGGTGAGGCTGAGGGCGGGGAGAATGATGAGAATCTGTTCAGGAGCATCTCAGTCCTTCTGGAACCACCGTTATCCGTGGCTCAGGTTATCATATATCTGATGTGACTAGTCTATGTGCTTCCACTTTTCTTGCATAGACTGCTAAGCACTGTGAATCTGTGCGTTTGATTAAACAGATGTCGAATCAAGCCAGGTGGTCTGTTCTGCAATCTTACAATCTGCTCAAGTGGCACAAGGCAGCACATCGGGCCGCTGTTGAAGCTCTCCAAGTGGGAAGTCCTCTTAGCATTGTGATAAGAAGGATTGAGGAAGCCATGTCTCCAAGCAGATGATTGAAGGGAGAAGAGACTTGTATCTTTGGATCCATGTTCAAGTAAGTTAAGGATTTATTCACTTAGGGAGATGTTGATTGTTGAGGGCGAGATAGTATAGTTCTTTTGCGTTATTTAAAGGAGTAGGAGCCAAGCTTTGGACAGCTTAAAGAAAATGGTTGTAAAGATGCGATCACATAAAAGCTGTATAGTTGCATTCTTGTGCCTCCTCCCTCTTCTGTGAATTATGAATTCACCGCATAAAGTCTGGCTATTACAAGCAGTGACCTCTATCACTTATTAATTAGTTTTAATGCTGATAAAAAAAAAGAAACTTGCATTGCAAAAGAGCACACTAGAAAGGGAAAAGGCATACAACATGAAGGCAGTGGTGTTGGGTTATTTGAGATTGCAAACGCAATTAAGATTTGAGAAATATTTAAGAGTGATCATTCATGGAGTTGGTCTGGTGGATTCCCCTGGGGCCAGGGCATCATCCCCTGCTGCTGCAAGTAATAGTAAGGCGTTGGTAATGGCATGGTGCCTTTGGTTACCCCTAAGCCTTCTTCTTTGAGCTCGTCCCTGGGGATTATGTCCACCAAGAAATCAAAGACGTCAGTCCTTGAAATGGCAGCGGCAATGTCGTTCTTCTGCAAGGTCCTCCTCTTGTTCTCCTCGGTGTGGATCCAAGCACGCAGGGTAAGCTCGAGTATGAACATCTCACAGGCCTTGGCAAAAATGACAGGGGCCTCCGCTGAGATCATCCGCACATCTTCGTCGGCTTTCATGATCTTCTTGATGCGAGCGAGGGGAAGGGTGTGGTTCTTGAAATCAGTGGTCTGCTCGATCTCTTGCATTTGGTTAGCCCAGAAGATGTGGAGCTGCTGTTGCTGCTGCTGCTGGTGGAAGTGGTTGGCTTGCTGGAAGGCCATATGCGTTGCAGTCGCGTTGGAAGACGAGATTGCACGAGGAGGTGCATAGTCCATCACTCCCTGTTGCGCCTGGGCTTCTTCTGACTGCTCCATCACTCTTTCTTGTCACGTAACAATTCACAACTGCAACAGAAAGACACAACCAAGAGAGATGGGAATGGGTTGGAGATGATAAGAACTTCATTTGAGCAGCAATTTAGATTCCAAAGTTGGGGATTAATTATGCATCAAAAGCTTGGAAAGAAAGACTCTAAGCGCATGCATGCCGGGATTAAACTCAGGGATGATGCTGATTCACATCGGTTTGTTAAACACGGATTTTGCGGAACAACGTAGCATAAACAAATTGAGCTACCAATAAAGACACAATCAAAACAACGAAACAAAATTAGAAGAAGGTGAGAGAGAAGAGAAGAGCAGAGGAGTAGGTGCATAGAAACAGAAAATGGAAGAGAGAGACATACCACTACCAGTTACTGAGTGAGAGGATCTCTTGCTCTCTCTCGGTGAAGAATCCGAAACTCTTCAACTTAAAACTAAAAAGTAAGAAGATGAAAGGAGTCGCCAGCTTTTATTTATTTAACTATGGAAGAAGCGTTTCTGGTGGTATTCGACACGTGTCGACAATGCGGGGGTTCTTAGGTAAGGCCACCTGTTCCCTTTTCATTGGGTATCATCGCTAATTCTAGAAATTTCTTATTTTTTGTTTATCGGACGGTTTCGTAGAAAAAGTTGGGGGAGCACGTGACGTACGCGTGGATAAAGTCACTGTGTTAAGTTAACATTTTTTATTAAAGAAGCGGAAGCTATGGCTGTGATTGGTAACATTCTAACATGAGTTATCAATGTAGCATGGATGACTTTAACTCAAAAATGTTATCAATCATGATTAGTGCTATAGTTGATTTATGAGTTTAACTCAAAAATGTTACCAATTATGATTTATTTTTAACTTTTTACATTAAAGTTTGAGTTAGAATGTGGTAAGGTTGAATTATAATTTTGATATATGTCCTTTGTAAAATTGTTAACTCAAATCAAATTTCTACCATATGAAAATTGGGATGTATTAGAGTTTGATTTAGCAGTTATTCTTTCTTTTTTTTCCCACATTTTTTATTTTTTATTTTTTATTTCTTTTATAGCAAACCTACCATAAAAATTTATCATTTTTACCACATGATTTTTACTGCAATTTACGTCAAATAATACTATTTCTTCTAACTCAATATTGATACCACATGTCACCAATCAAAGCCTACATGTCATAATACATCATAAATACACGATGGTCGTCTCTGTCGTAGTTTCCCGAAGCAATGTTTTAGCCTGATTATTTTTTGCTTCCAAAGTTCCAATTCGCTTACCTTTTTAGTTTTTTGTTGGGCAAAACCTAATCATTCTCAGTTACAAAATTTTAGTCATGGATAATTTCGGCATATTGTAATAGTTGAAGACACGATGCATCAGTATATATAGTAAATTACTCAAAAATGGATACAACACTCACTCATCATGCATTAAATTCTGATTTCTGATCATGCATGTATCCGAGCAGAGGAAAGTCAACCAAATAAGTTTGGTTGTCCATAAAGTTGAACCACTCCTTATACTCCTCACTGTTATTACTAGTCGTAGGCGAGTTTGATTCAACCAGCAGATGCGTCCACAATTCAAATTCTCTGTTTGTTTCTTCAAGTTTGCATGGTTGAAGATGATCAGATGATTGTGTTTTGGTCACGCTTGTCTTCTGAAACAACTCCGTTGAAATGTGAGCTTGGTGGTGATGATGAAGAAGCGAGTCTAGTGGTTGCTCTGGAAATAACATTTCCTTGTTTTGAAGAAATGCGGAGGTTATATCATCAGAGTCGTCATGGTCGAGAAGGAGTTGGATCTCGTGGAGTTCATTAGCCTCACGAAGCTCTTGCTTTGTGTCCATGCACTTGTCGTCGAGATGAGACGAAGAAGGCGAGTCTCTGCTCTCGTAATTCTCTTCTTCCTGAACAACGGCACAATTATTGTCACGATCGGTTTGATCATGAGTGCAAGAGATGGATGAAGAAGAAGAAGAGGAGGGAGATGAATTGGGAGAGAGTCGTTTCTTGAGGTGAGTGTTCCACACGTTTTTGATCTCGTTGTCGGTTCTTCCAGGCAAGAAAGACGCCATCTTTGACCACCTGATCAGATATCAAATTAATCTCCACGTACTATTATCTTATTACAAATTTCAATTAGAAAGATATATGTTAACTAGGCCAAGGTATATGTTTAGACAAACTTGTTTCCAAGGGTTTGATGGAAGTGGATGATGGTATCTTCCTCCTCTTTGGTGAAGTTGCCTCGCTTCACGTCCGGTCTCAGATAGTTTATCCATCTCAGCCGGCAACTCTTGCCACATCTCATCAATCCTATATCATTCATTTAATTAATCATCAATATTCCGAACTAATACTCTATATGTATAGCGGTATATATACAGTGTTACTGAAACATGCATGCATGCAAGAGAGAGAGAGAGAGAGAGAGAGAGAGAGAGAGAGAGAGAGAGAGATGGCCATGTTTGGGAAGAGATTACTGACCAGCTAGCTTGGGAAGAGATCTCCAGTTGTGATGGCCATGTTTCTGAATAAAAGTGATGAGAGTAAGATCTTCTTGAGGGCTCCATGGTCCTCTCTTCACTTTGCTCTTGTCACAGCATGGTGTTCTTCCTTTCCCCATTCTTAATATCACTCTCTCTCTTTCTCTCTCGCTAGCCTTGAGTATACCTATCTTTGGGTCTATGTGCAATTATGTTTTGATTACTATTACGAGCTCCTATATATATATATATATATCATAGATATAACCCTAGATGTTTTCTAATTATTAGTTAGAGATTAGTTTTCCACTACATTCAAGAAAAATTTCTTATTGAATAATCTAGCTAGCTAATCATTCGAGGCACATCACTCAGACGCACCCAAAAGCATGGAATGTACGGATGGCAATCTAGCTGATTACGCTTTATTTCTTGATTAATTTATTCATGTGTACAGTTTAAATAACATCACGGAAATATTCAAATAGCTTTATGTCTTTACTCTTTAGATGATATTCATTTTAAAAATTCATATATGCAATAACATTTTCGAGTTTTATAATTTTATTTGCCAAGTGTGTGTATAAAAAGCATGTACACGAGGGTCATGCCACACAAACAAAGCGTAACCACCAATTAATTGAAGCAGAGAATAAATATTTCTAATTTAAATTCACATCCATATCTCTTATATATTAAAAGAGAATCATTTTTAAGAAATAACCTTACCTTCATGTGTTAATAACAATTTTGTCATGCTGAGGTGTCATCACATGATTCACTCTCAGAGGCTTTTTGAATTTAGACAAATGTTACTAGAGAATTTACAAAATATGTCATTGTATATTTAGTTAGAGAATGATATATTTATTATTAATTTAATCAAAAAGTTATTATTAAT